>CM032233.1:117005000-117187500 GCA_019009955.1 Riptortus pedestris | reverse complement strand
CAGCTGGAAAAATTAATTCAAATCAATGTTAATATTTTTTCCTTAATAGCTGAAATCTATGCATAATGCACAGGAGACGGGAAATATGACAATTTGGAGGACATTGAAGACTTACAGAAAAAATTAATTTTATTATTAACAAATGCCAACAACGGGTATTAACCCTAAACACTGGGACGGGTAAATGTCAAAATATTGTGCAATGTAAAGCCTTGCCAAAAAAATATCATCACCATTCAGCCTCAAATCAATTCCCGGGCGAAGCTGGGTATTTGAGCTAGTATATATATATATATTTATATATATATATATATATATATATATGAAATTATTATATTGTTTTTCATAAATTATTGGAGAAAATGACACTTTTGTTATCCAGATGTTGACAGTAGGCATATAACCTACGTTAATTGCAAAATGGATGTTGAGAAGATTATGGTATGTTGTTGGTAGGTTATAAGCATGGTTGTGAAAGGTTATAAGCATAGTTAGAAAACAACTAGTGATGATTGTGAAGTAGTGAGGTTATAAACAAGTGCAGGTTATAAACAAGGAAGGTAATTATTATTATATTTAAATTTTAAAATATATTGATTATTTCCACCAATAATTCATTCACATTTCAATTTATTTTGTTAAAATAAATTCTTACAATGTTAAGAAACATTTAAAAGCATTTAATTTCCAACTTCAAATTATTTTTTAATTTATACTTATTACTAATTAAGAAGGATTACTTTCTTCACTCTATTGCAAAATGTTTCACTTTCTTCACTCATTTCAGTTTAGTATTGTTACCATTATTCAACGATTACAGAAAAAATTATTTTGACTATTCTTTCCAATCACATAGTTTCATCTTGTATGACAATAAATTTCGACAGAATAATTAGTGAATCGATTAAAAGCGGTTCATTTTTTTCTCAATTACATTTTAAAAACAATTTTTGTTCCTTAAATATATCTATCCCTTTTTCATAATTTACCTTTTTTACTCTGCCACTGAAATATTGAATACTGATCACTGTTTTATATTTCGCCAAGATAATCTTAAAAGCATACGCCAATGATTATATTTCTACCTGGAGCTGATGAAGTGCTTTAGACCAGGAATAGCTTGTTTAAATTTGAACCTTCCTAGTCATTAAACTGAGGGTAACATGAACCCCTCATTCATTATCCCAATTAGAAAAAGCCCTTCACAACCTATATTAATCCAAGTTTACTGAGTATCCGGGCTTAAATATCACGACATTCGCTTTCCTAAAAACGATGTGTATATCACAATCATTTTAGAATACTCCAATGTCTACTTGGTCTTATTGTCTTCCTTCATTTCAATATTGGTCCGGTGGCATCTGTTATTTTCAGGCCCGATATAACGTGGCCATGTGATTTATATACGCTCGCGCGTATGTGTGTGTTTCTAGTGTTGGGCGTGCTTCCTTCATGCGGATATGTTAAGCGCTAACATTATCAAAATAATCCGTCACACAAATACAGAGCACGTATATGTCATGAATTAATATAAGATAAGTATATTGAAATCGTTAAGTAAATAAAGTAAGACTGAATACGGAAGGCTTCACTTTAGAGTCATGATTCTTTATGCCTTACATAGGCAACTGTAATTACACGTGTAGTCCTGCCGGAGTATTTATTGTATTCACTAAAGAACACTAATTACGTATTTATGATAAAGAAAATAACTTGCAATAATATTTCTACTATACACTTTTTCGATCCGACTTGTAATAACGAAGATATTTCGAATTTTCGAAATTCCTCCCCTCAAAACCTCCCCTCCTCCAGTCCGATTTCAGCAGTTAACGAACTTGATCATTCTTTTTACACAATGCAGGCTGAAAGCAAGATAGCACGGATAGCTCACTTAATAATTGAGTTACGAAAAAATGCATGGAACAATTGTGGATTATTAATAGTTTAACAAGATTGGTTCCATAGCATTATATTAGACACGACTGGGAGTAGGGGTTTAATGAAGTATCGGATTAAAAAAGTCCGTCACGCAGGGGCTGCGTAACCTAAGGAGATTTACCATGTGAAGTTTTGCAATAGAGAAATCTGCCAACTAATAACGGTCGTAGTAAAGAATCTCTAAAGCAATTCACGAGGGACGGACAGAGGGACGAACAGTTACGGAATCGGCCGAACTAGCTTTCGGCGGAAAGTCTCGATATGGCCGACTTCTGCCGACCACTCACACAACACAAATGCAAATATCTCGGTTAATATTTAAGATACAGAATAAATGTACAGAACAATATTTATAGTACATTTAATTTGCAATAAGATTGATTTTATACATTTTTTCGATCCGACGCATAATAACGGAGATATTTTGAATTTTCAAAAATTCCCCCTCTAAATCCCCCTCCCACGGGTCCGATTTCAGCCATTAATGAACTTGATCTTCCTTTTTACATAAAACAATTAAATTCCGAGTTTGGTAATGATCAAATATAAATTGCGACCGCTAGAGCGTTAACAGACAAAATATATATATTGTTACGTTTTTATTACAAAACCAGTAATAAACGTTGTTAATAAGAGTTCTTTTGGATTGCAAAATTAAACACACACAAGTTTCACAGTTTACCACTGCACGATTTATTTCACAATGCACAATACTCTTGGTTAGTTATTACTACTCACAGTATTACACTGATAGTGTCACTGTTCTTTAGATTACACAGTCCAATAATTCACTCACGGTCACTGAAATTCACAAAAAGGCGGCACTGCACTGTCCTTTACTTCGCGGCACTGCACTGTCTTAAACACGGCACTAAACTGTTACTTACAGTCACGGCACAACACTGTTCTTCTTATAAAAACACTTTACCGCACTGCACTAAGTCACCCTGGAGCACTGATGTGACCATCAAGACATCTGACCGTAAACTGAGCTGAGGTACTGGCAGGGTCTCTTATAAATGCCTGTAGAAGGGGCTAGCCAAGGAAAGGTCCAGAAGTACCAGGAAGATAGGCACGGCGGGCCCTAATTAGATTCTGCCGGCTCCACTAGGTCGAGCTGTACAGGCTTAAATAGAGAAGCAGGATGAGACCGAGGCTCTTCCAAGCAGATCTGGAAGGGACTAGTGCCTTCCAGCAATTAGCGACAAATTAGCGGCACTTCTTTGAACCCCTCCGCACTCCCCAATCACGCCTTGCATAGTAGAGCCATTTAATATATATATATATATATATATATATATATATATATATATATATATATATATATAATTTTGAACGGACCACATTTTCGTCATCTTCTGGGTAGGATCGATGGACATTTGAAGAAATTTTTCGAAACTCGCGTCATGAGTACAACCTCAATAGCTGATTTCCCTTAAGGGAAATCTGCTAATATGGATGGTATACAATTTTAAATTAGGTTTATTACGTAGCTAAATGAAGTAGTGTTGATCCAGTTATATATACATCAGAATTATACATATGTTGTATTGTTTTCAAGCATGAGAAGACAATGAGGCATCACATAATTTCATTATTTTATATATTATTTTTTTCTAATCTAATTAATTTCCCCTGGACTAATAAATAGGCAATTAACTACAAAGTTAAGGCTAACAAAGGCTTTTGAAACTAAACTATTCAATGAATTGATTTAATTTGCTAAATTACCTGTACGTAATATACGCTGAAAGCCTGTTTTGTTATTGAAGCATGATCTACTTCCTTATTAAGAATTATGCGAGGAGCACATAGTCCGGAAATGTTTATATAACAAGTGTTTGTCCCAACTGAGCTGAACTCAAACGTGGCTCCCGTTTTCTTTTGAGTCATTGGTAATAAAATGAGTCCGGTTTTAACCCCCTAAAAGTCGTAGCTTGAATTTTTTTTTTTCGGCGTTTGGGACTCCAAAGAGAAATACAATGTATGAATGAGTTTATTGCTACTGCTGTATAGGAACTACTTCTGACTTTCCAACAGGTTTCCAATGAAAATTTTATGCTTCATTCTATAGGCTTTATTCATATTTTATAGGGCAACAAAGGAAATAAATTTATTGTTCGCTCTAGAACGTCAAATAAAAACTTATTTATGAAAAGTATGTTAATAAAATTATACCATTAATGGCTCAATTTAAATTATATATAATTTATAAATAAATATGACAACGTATATACAAGAGAATAAATAATCCTTCGATACATAGAATTATAATGTATGTCTTTCTTTCTGTAAATTCAATAAGAATAGTCCTTTTCAAGATTATGGTTATACTATCAATAATGAGATTAGTTTAGGCAAATGAATGTCTTTTGGTCCATCTGTCTGTTCCTCATCCCATGAGATCTGTAATTAGTTCCTGCCAATAATTTCAATTTAATTCGCTAGCCAACATAAAAGCGAAATACTATTAAAATATTTAAAATTCGCCGGTGCTGCGTAAACTAAGCAGATTTCCAGCGTTTGCCTCATATTTGCATTTGTCTCCAAAAGTAAATTTTCAATGAGAACAATATTTGGTATTTATTTATATTTGGTATTTTCAAAAAATGCGCTTCGTAATATAACAGCTTACTGTTAATATGAAATGAGTAGGGTGGGGGGGGGGGGGTTACTGAAGACCGAAAATTATAAAATGCAAATATCTCGGTTAATAATCACAGAGGTCGCAATTTTTCTTTGTTCGTTACCAAACTTGATATTTAGTCGTTTTATATAAAAAAAAAAAAAGATCGAGTTCGTTAACGGCTGAAATTGGACCAGTGGGAGGGAGGGTTTAAATGAAGAAAATTTTGAAAATTCAAAATATCTCCGTTACTTTAAGTCGGACCGAAAAAGTTTATAAAACAAATCTTATTGGATGTTAAATTTACTTTAAATATTTTCATATTTATTCTCTATTGTGTATATTAACGTCGGTTTGGTAAGGTGCTCTATTTGCATTTTTCTGTTTTGAGCCTTCAGCAAGCCCCACTTCTACTCATCATATTAACAATAATCTGTTATATCATGAACCACTTCATTACAAGGTTAAATACCAAATAGTGTTTGCATTGAACTTTTACTTTGTGAGGTTTATCAAAAGTTCTGTTGACCCACCCCCGTCTTGTGTTCTTGGATTACTAAAATTTGAGTGATTGAGATAAAACTGATTCTGATTCGTTACAAATTACAGCACTAGCTTTAGTAAATTGATTTCAATCAAATTAATATGTTATATTCAGATATATTTCATTAATTGTTTGTCTTTCCGGTCTAGAATATTTTTCTCGATCTATTCAGCTGGCTGGTTTGTTTAAAATCCAGCCACATTCCGTTTTAGAGAACATTAACTTGTATAGCAAAATGACCGAAAGATTTCTCATTCCCGTTTGTATTTATTCGCTTAACACTCACGGTACTGTTATCTGTATTTTAAACCTTCGCGTGGGAAATCTGCTTAATTTACGAAGCCCCTGCGTGACGGACTTTTTCGAATGTGTAATGCAACAAATGTAAAGTGCAGGACACGTGCAGTCTCCATGGTTGGCGAAGATGTGTGAGCCTGCTCCCCTCTCTCTCCCCGGCTCCCCATTCATTTCGATACAAAGGAAACATTCTACCACTCCGCCATTGGTATTACTAACCCCCTTTTTATCTTGGAGCCCTCCATATGTATTGATTAGTTTGGGAGACTTCTAGAAATGGTGGGCCTTTGCTCCAAGTTTACAAAACTGAATACACGTGAAATACAAAAAAAAAAATAGTATTACTGGATATATAATATATGAGTTCAAGTGACCTCATTTTAATAGCTAGGAAAATTAATAGTATTTGTCATTTAGTTGTACTTCTTTCTTAGAGTTACTTTATGTAATATTTACTCAGCCTGTTTTTGCGGGGAATTCCAATTATTTTTGACGCGGAATAGTAAGGGAAGTACAAATACAGCATAATATTCTAGCCAATTGTTTGACCTGTATTTTTATAAACGTCATTAGTCTACACCGATCAACTTTAACAAGACACGTTTCGGCGATAAAAGAGTAAGTCGAGATAGCAAGATATTTGGCTGAAATAATTTATTTTGAACTACTATAAATACATAATTTTCATAACTCAGCTATATATATATAAAAATTGTAACCTCTGTCTGTACATTGATTTTTTTCGCGCGAAATTTCACAGATAACTTTTCGTTTTCACATGTCATAGACACCATAACTGCATTTTGTTTCTTTGGTGTCTGTTTGTTTGTTTGTATTGTTTGGTTTGTTTTGTTTAATTTGTTTGTTTTGTTTTTGTTACCTTTTCACGCAATTAAACGGCTAAACCGAATTTTATGAAACTTTGGTTTATGTATATTACTACTAGCCCAACTTAGGACTTTAGGCTATATTATTATTTCTCTAAGACAAAACAGGAGTGGGGGGTTATAAGGGAGGGCCTGAAATTAAAAATAGCTGATATTTCGTTAGTCCTAATTAGGTTTTTCGGCAAAATATGCACATAACAAAAGTTATTTATTTTATTATTTAGAGTAACTTTTGTTATATACACTTTCGCCGTATACCGTAGTATAAATGAGTTATACGCTAAAAATTATAACGGGGAGTCAACGAATTTATTATTATGGCACAAAACACTCAACCGAACTAAGAAAAACCTCGGTATATCATATTAGCACTAACGTCTTTTCATTATAACGAGCCATACCAACATTTCTAGGGACGGGCAGGGGTGGGGGTTATAAAGGAAGCCAGAAAATTAAAAATAGCGATATTTTCGTTACGGTAACTATTGGTTTTTCGGTAAATATGAACATACAAAAAGTTGTTTTACTTTTGTTATTTAGAGTAACTATTTGGTTATATACACTTTTTTTCGTTTTTATACCCCGAATAATAAAACGAGATATTCGCTAAAATCTATAGCGGAAGTGAACAATTTTATTTGGGACAATAGGACCCAACCGAAATAAATAAAACTCGGTATGTGTATATAGCACTAACTCTTTCCTTATAATCAAGCCATACTACCATTTCTAGGGACCGGGGCAGGAGTGGGGGTTATAAGGGAGGCCTGAAATTAATAATGGTGATATTTCGTTTCACCACAATTTTTTGTGCTTAATAACTGAGATCTATGCAATAATGCACAGGAGTACGGGAAATATGACAATTTGGAGGACAGTGATGAGACTTACATAAAAAATTAATTTAATATATTAAACAAATGCCAACAACGGGTGTTAATCCAAAATTGTGGTTACGGGTATAATCTGATTATAAAAGGCATTATTATTCTCTCTCTCTCTCTCTCTCTCTCTCTCTCACTCTCTCTCTCTCTCTCTCTCTCTCTCTCTCTCCCTCATCTCTCTCTCTCTCTCCCTCTCTCTCTCACTCTCTCTCTCTCTCTCTCTCTCCTTCTCTCTTCTCTCTCTCTCTCTCTCTCTCTCTCTCTCTCTCTCTCTCTCTCTCTCTCTCTCTCACACACACACACACACACACCTCTCCCCCTCTCAACTGTACGCGTTCCCTTCTTTTTATTCAGGAGTTATAATTTTCAGATATGTAAATAGACAATGAAGTAATATTTTATACACGGGGAGCTTCTACTAGTTGGGCTATGAAGAAATTTGAAAAAAAGCGATTCTTCTGCGGAGATATTATTTCTAATTTATTTTTAAAAAAATATTCCAACTATTTTTTATTTCATATTATAGCCTATATTAATTAATATTTTTATTCCAATTTATATTCAATTAAATTCCATCCGAATAAATAAATAAAATCCTAATGGTGATAAGTTGGTTAAGTACTTTTTTCGTTTTAGTGAAAGTAGGATCCATTCCTCAATTAAAATATTTCTGTCGAGATGTGGAATTTATAGTTATAATTGAGGTAAACAAGAAATAATAAATAACTAATGACATCTATTGCTATTGAGATTTATAAATTTTGAAACAAATGAGCATTCCTTGAAATGCACAACCAAATAAAAATGTTAAAACTGAAATATAAACTATTGTCAATTCTGACGGTAGATGCCGTCATTATTGTCTAGTACAGTTATGGGCAACCTCTGACGTGTGCAAATACGTTCGCGGGCCGCTTTTAAAAGTAGTACATTTTAAAGTAGTGTTCATAATTTTTAACGATAGATATCAGACGTGGAATTATAAGACAATGTAATTATAATACAATTTATTAAAATGAAATGAGAAAAATAGGTACACCATTATAATTAAATCGTAAAATTTGGAATTATTACAAACAAAGAAAGTTAAATAGCGACACCGAAATCAATGAGACACTTGAGCTTGAATTTGGGAAACTAATTCTTAGATGTTTCTACTGATACAAAGACGTAAAGAATTTTCCAAATTGTCCACAGTCAGCCTTATACGATGTTTTGATTTATACACTTTCATCATTGAAATGAACTGTTCGCATTTATAAGTACTGCCAAAAGCAAAAATCTCTCCTCATCTTCCTCATTTGGAGTAAGTAGTGTAACGTTTTTCTTTTACTTGGGTTTTTCAAAATGTCTCGAGGGCCGGTTGTTGCCCACATATGTTTTAAGGTATTATTGGGTGCTCTAAATTTTACAAAGAGTGATATTAAATTACTGTAACTGGTCCGAATTGTGAATAAGTCTGATTTCAAGAAATTAATTAGTATAACGAGTTCATATTTTAATACGTACTAATACACATACTTTGTAATTTCTGTAAGAGGTAGGAGTATTAACATTATTAAAATGGACGAAATGTGAGACCATACTAATTAAAATTATGAATTTTTTGAAACATTATGCCATAGACTTTTGTGTTCCCACATAGTAGGAAGCTACTTCACTGTGATTATAAGGGAGTGACAAAGCTGAAATTAAAATTTTCTTCAATTCGTTCAAAGATAATAAATGGCCTTGGGTAGCAAACATTATTTTTAATTTGACAAAAACAATGAGGAACTTGACGTTTAAAATAAAAGCCCAACATGAATTCATCAAGTTCTTAGGGAATAGATCATGATATGCAATATCGGCCACAATGATATACGCTATAATGGTTAACCAAATGGTATAAGATGAAAAATAGATTCTAAGCACAATCTGTTATTGATTAATTTATGTTCCAATTTAAATCATTATAGCCAGTTAGAGAATTCCGTTCACATGTTGCTCATATTGCACCAGCGATTAGGTTCATTATGAAACAATGACAAAGAGACTCATCTATTTAGCAGATAAATCAGCTATAATTATTTGTCTGTTGCCGCTCTAGTGGTCACAATTTTTGTTTAATCGTAACGAAACTCGACATATAAGTGTTTTATTTAAAAAGGAAAATAAAGTTCCATAACGGTTGAAATTGGACTGGGGAGAGGAGAGGGGAGGAATTTCGAAAATTCTTAATATCTTCGTTATTATGCGTCGGACCGAAAAATTGTAAAAAGCCAATCTTATTGCAAATGTAATTTTCTATAAATGTTGTTATGTACTTTTGTTCATTATCTTTAATATTGACCGAGGTGTAGAGTTTTTTTAGTTTTCGGCCTTCAGTAAAGTCCCACTCCTACTCATGCCATATCGACAATAAGCTATTATATTATGAAGCACTTTATTTGAAGCCTAAATAACAAATATTGTTCTCATTGAACTTTTACGTCATGAGATAAATGCAAATATGTGATGATAGTAGGAAATGTGCGTAGTTAACGCTGCCCCTGCGTGACGGACTTTTTTGATTTTGACTAGTGATAATGACGATTTTCCTCATACGCTAACACTGAACACTTTTATGACTCATATAATTTCTTTGATTATTCTTCTAGGGAGTTTTGACTGCGAAACTCTGGCTACCCTATATATATATATATATATATATATATATATATATATATATATATATATATATATATATACACACAACCGCAAAAAAAACCCTTCATTTTTGTCGTAATTAAAAGCTATTTTTCAGCAATTTTCTTTATGTGGGTATTCTAGTTATTACATAAATTTTAGAGTCTAAGTCCATTGAACTAATCCCTTCAGGATTAGTAAACAATTAGATAAAACTCAGATTAGATTTATTTGTCGTGAAGTTATCTATTCTAAACTGTAAGTAGTTTTTCGCGCATTTAAACATCTTCAATTATTAACCAAGCATTTTCTTTAATTAATGTTTTATTTTTATTTCGGTCCAGAATAATGGGTCTTTCAAACTTAGACGGAAGGCCGGAGCTTACGTTACATTGTCGAAACGCTTGGGGTTGCGATGTCTACCATTCACTGTAATAAAAATGAAGAATATTATTTTTTTTTAAATGTGTTAATGTATCTTTGTGTATTTTTTTCTATTTTGTATTTTTGTGTAAATTAATCAATAAAAATTATTTCACTTTTTGCTGATTTTTTGTTTTTTAAATAACCTATAGATTAACCAATTATTTTAATTAAAAAGATTAATTTACATATATATTAAGTATTTAACAATATTATAAGACTTAATCTAAGTGGACCGGTTTTTTTTTTTTACGGTTGAGTGTATATATATATATAAATATTTATTTATATATATAGTAAATTTATATATATATATATATATATATATATATATATATATATATATATATATATATTGGTTTTATTACAGCCTTGATTTTTTATATTTCTTGGCCTCTAGGATAAGAAGCTTAGTCAACATATTAAGGGAAGTTCGGTAAGTGAAACTACCTTACATATCGATAACTAATAGTTATCTTGCAAACATCAATGCCTTACTGAATCGAGGCATTAACTCCTTTTCAATCATATTCTAATTATGAAAACAACATTATATTTGATGAGCACGCAAAGAAATGCCAATCAAAAAGCAGCTAATACAACAATGCATAATTAAGGGGTAATTAATAGTTATTTTCCAAGGAAGCGTTAGGTCTCATTACTACTCAGATAGAGGCAATTGCTCTCATTCCTAGAACTACTGATGAATAGAGATGCTCATATACGATTCCTTTAACTAAAATTTGTATGCTTTTAGCAGATTTCCCTTGAGGGAAATCAGCTATTGAGGTTGTACTCATGACGCGATTTTCGAAATTTTTCTTCAAATGTCCATCGATCCTACCCAGGAGATGACGAAAATGAGGTCCGTTCAAAACTGTATATATATATATATATATATATATATATATATATATATATATGTATATATATTTGTCTGTCACCGCTCTAGCGGTCGCAATTATTGTTTAATCGTTACCAAACTCGATATTTAGTCGTTTTATGTAAAAAGGAAGATCGAGTTCGTTAATGGCTGAAATCGGACCAGTGGGAGGGGGGGGGGGTTTAGAGGGGGGGATTTTCTAAAATTTGAAATATTTCCGTTACTGTACGTCAGATCGGAAAATTGTATAGAATCAATCTTATTGCAAATTGAATGTACTATAAATATTGTTATATACATTTATTCTCTATATTGCATATTAACCGAGATATTTGCAATTTTATGAAATCGGGGCGGCTAACGGATGAGAGTGAGTTTCCCGCCAAAAGCTAGGTCGGCCGTTTTCTTAACTCTTCGGCTCTCGTGAAGTTTCTCTATTGTAAAACTACACGTGGGAAATCTGCTTAGTTACGCAGTCCCTACGTGACGGACTTTCTTTTGTTCTTAAACGTTAGAACGGAGCAGCATCATGTAAGAAAAGGTATCTTATTAAAAAAGTTTTAATAAACTGGATGAAGATACGCTGTAATTCGAATGAGAAGATACGATTGGAATTTATACAAATAATTTCCAATTGTAGCTAGTTATTCGAATTTATATGTACATATCCATATTTATATAATTGTGGGGTAATAAATGCTGCACGCTGATGTTATGATAGGGGCTTAGGGTACTATCCTTGTGTGCTGGGACCCTTTGAGGCGGGCTTCTTATCGAGCCGGGCAAGTTATTGTCCATCCCCAGCCGGCTGCCTTGCGCTCTATCCAGGCCCGCAGAAAATCAATACTAGCGTCTTATTTGTAAGAAATTTGTGATTTTCTTCCAGGGAGGGAGGGTGGCCGGGAGAAGGGGGGAAGTCGCGGTCGCCATGGCTACGGCGCAAGCGCGCTATGGGAGCTACCCCCTCCACCCTCCAGCCTAGGGCCCTTCTAGCCCCCCCCCACCCCCAACCCCCACTCACCCCCTTCAAGAAGAAAACCGCCAGAAAACTTCTTAATGCCCTTAGAGGGGAAGGGGGAGGGCAAAGCCTCCCTCTCTCTCTCTCTCACTCTCTCTCTGACCCCAAATGTTATTTTAGCTGTGAAAATGAATTAATTTGCGGCGGAAGGTGGGGCCTCTCCCTGCTTACAAGGAGTCTCTGAACCATGCCAGTGTAATGCACGACACTCTACACAGTGGATTCTCCTCCCAAAATTAACCCAAACTCCTAGCGAAATACTTTAGTTGGGCCTCTCAACGCAAACATCGTTTATATATTCCCATCATTATTAAAAATAAAAAGTCCGTCACGCAGAGGCTGCGTAAACTAAGCAGATTTCCCACGTGAAGTTATACAATAGAGAAATCTCCATACGAGAGCCGAACAGTTACAGCAAAGGGCCGAACTAGCTTTTGGCGGGAAACTCAGTCGTCCGTTATCGGCCCAAATTTAATAAAAATGCAAATATCTCGGCTAATATTCAAGATAGAGAATAAATGTATAGACCGCCATTAACGAACATGACATATCTTTTTGCATAAAACGTTTAAATATCAAGTTTGGTAACGATCAAACAAAAATTGCGACAGCTAGAGTGTTAACAGACAAATATAAATATATATATATATATATATATATATATATATATATAATTTTGAACGGACCTCATTTTCGTCATCACCTAGGTACAATCGATGGACATTTGAAGAAAATTTTCGAGAATCGCGTCTCCAGTACGACCTCAATAGCTGATTTCCCTTAAGGGAAATCTGCTAAAATCAATAAAGATGGGCCGTCAATCATAAAATGAAGTGGAATGGGATAAGAGGTTGTCCAAATTTAATGTTCTATATATGTTGTTGTGTATATTTTTTCACTATCTTGATTATTAACCGAGATATTTGAATTTTTTTAGTTTTCAGTAAACCCCCGCTCCTGCTCTTGTCATACTTACAATGAGCTTTTATATCATGAACCTCTTTATTCGAAGCTTAAATACTAAATATTGTCTTCATTGAATTGTTTGTTAACACACTCCAGCGGTCGCATTTTTTGCCTGATCGTAACCAAACTCGATATTTAATAGTTTTATCTGAAAAGAAAGATCAAGATCGATAATGGCTGAACTCGGACGAGTGGAAGGGGGGGGGGTTTCGTGAGGGTATTTTCGTAACTTCTCTGTTACTGTACATCGGATCGAAAACGTCTATAGAACCAATGTTATTGCAAGTTAAATGTGCTATAAATATTGTTATATGCATTTATTCTTAAATATTAACCGAGATATTTGCATTTTTCAGTTTTCAGCCTTCGGCAAACCCCCACTCCTACTCATGTCATATTAATAATAAACTATTATTTCATGAACCTCTTCATTCTAAGGTTAAATACCAAATATTGTTTTGATAGGACCTTTGTCTTTAGTTCTCTGATTAAATTTGAGTGATTGAGATAAGAATTATTCTGATTCATTATAAATTAAAGTACTAGATATAGTAAATAATTCTCAATAAAATTAATGTGTAATATTCCCGTGTATTTCAGTAATTGTTTTTCTTTCCGGTAAAGAATATTTCTATCTATCTGTTCAGCTCAGAACGGTTGACAGACCTGTGTGTTTGCAATTTAGACGATTTCCGTTGGGAGGTTATTAATCATGAATGTTAAAAATCATGTATTTGCACTGTGCGAGTTACATGCAAATACAAAGTATGATGATGTCATCTGTTAAGACTTTCCGGTTTTAAGAGGTGCGGGAAACGTTAATAATAAAAAATATTTAACCGTTTCAATCAACTGTAATGTTCATATTTTTTAATTGCTGAAATCGCACAAGAAATAGGGGGTGTCGAAATTTCAATATAACCCCTTTATTATGAGTCGAAGGGAAACATTTTATAGAACCATTCTTGTTAAGCTATTGATGTTCTACAATTGTTGCTCTATACATTTATTCGTAACTCATATATCAAGAGAGTTATTCTTAGTTACTAATAGAAGGAGGTTAACATCTGAGTTATTATTTCAATTAATTTCGTTTTCATTTAAAAATAAATGGCAAAGTATTAAAAGAAGATGCAATCATTAATTTTTGTTTTATGTAATATAGACGCATGATCTGGAAACGAAAATAAGCCGGATTTCATAAAAATATGTCATAGTCAATTTGTATCGTTTTATAGAATACACTGCGAGATTAAACCTAAACCCCGTGCCTCCTAGTGAAATATTTAGTAGATTCCATGAACGCAAACATTGTTTGTGTATGCCTTTCATTGCTAAAAATAAAAATTCAGAAAAGTCTATAGATTGACAGGCAATCAAAAACACTACAATTCATTTATTTACTTTGCTCTACATATTTATGCCTTTTCAGGAGCTGTATTATTCATAAACAACCAATTGACTAATGAAGTAGCAACATCCTTCTACACCGGGCACATGATGGGATAACATTTGATAGAATCAATTCCAATTAAAAAAGATAAGCTTAATTCATCAGCCGAGAAATAAAATTGTATTGAAACCACAGAGAAGTAGTATAATTATACTCGTCGACTTTCACGGTCCTTGTCCATTTTAAAATGCACAATAAGTCTTCGGGTATTGACCGTGTGATCTTGTTTCTGACCAACATTTCCTTAGACATACTTCTAGTATCCATAGGGCTTTCTCTTAGTTCCTATTCCTAGAGATAGGAGCTTCTTCGGTCATGATCACACGGCCAATATCGGAAGTATTGGAAAAAATATTCTTCACCGAAAAGAAAAACAATTACTCTGAACTACTACTATATCTGAATATAACATATTAATTTTATTGAAAACTATTTACTATATCTAGTACTGTAATTTATAATGAATCAGAATACTTTTTAACACAACCACTCAAATTTTAGTAGTTCAAGTACAAAATACCACTTGTTTGCATATATCTCACAAAGTAGAAGTTCAATGAAAGCAATATCTGGTATTTAGTCTTAGAATTAAGTGGTTTATGATATAACGGCGTATTATTAATATGGCATGAGTAGGAGTATTGTAATGGTGGTATTTCGAAAATCCCCTTTAAGGGGGGGTTGGGTTAGAGGGGATTTTCGGTTAATATTGAAGATAGAGAATTAATGCATATAAGAATATTTATAGTACTTTTAATGTTCATTAAGATTTATTTTATACAATTTTTCGATGCGACCTATAGTATCGGAGATGTTTCGAATTTTCGAAATTCTCCCCCTTTAAACCCTCCCTCCCACTGGTCCGATTTCAGCAATTAACGAACTAGATCTTTCTTATTACATAAAACGATTAAATATCGAAATTAGTAATGATGAAACAAAAACTGCGACTGCTAGAGCGTTAACAGACAAATATATATAAATGTGTATATATATGACCTCATTTTCGTCATCTCCTGGGTAGGATCGATGGACATTTGAAGAGATATTTTGAAAATTGCGTCATGAGTACGACCTTCTTTTTACATAAAACGATTAAATTTCGAGATTGGTAATGATGAAACAAAAATTGCGACTGCTAGAGCGTTAACAGAAAAATACATATAAATGTATATATATATATGACCTAATTTTCGTCATCTCCTGGGTAGGATCAGAAATCTTTCTAAAATCGTCATGAGTCATGAGTACGACCTCAATATGGTATTGGTACCTAAAAATGATGGTACCAAGGGGAGGAGGAAGTCTACTCAGTTTTAGTCTCTTATAGGATACAAATAAATTGTAAATATTGTTCATTTCGCATTTGATGCTACTCAGTATGTTATGGCGATCATGGGGCCACCTATGTCTGACTGGTTGATAGGGTCCAGGGGAACATAATGGAAGGGGAGGGAGGGGTATAACCGAGGGGATTTGCTTGCCCCAGATGTGAGTGGAACTTGATGTATTGGGCTTAGAAAGTGGTGGACTAAGCCAATGGGCTCTAGAGCTTTCGAATGTTTTAGCAATTCGGCAGGTTTCCTCAACATTCTAATTCATTTTTCCAATAACTTGTAAGTAACATTGTTCATGAGCAAGCCTGCTGAATGTAGATTTTTCTTCAATGAAATTTTTTTAGCATACTCGTACGATTCTACATCTCAACTATATCCTTAAGGTCCTCTTTTCTCCAAATACACGACTAACAAAAAGAAATTATTTCCCAGAAATTGGTTTGGACTTGTGGCATCCATGAAATTACCTACCAAGTAGAAATGAATATTTACAATTTCAGACCGAATAATGTTATAAAATCAATCTTATTAAACTGTTGATGCTTTACAATTGTTGTTCTAAACATTTTTACTTTACTCAAACATTAAGCGACTTATTCGTATTTTCTTGTTTTCATCCTTCAGAACCCCCCCCCACTACAACTCATCGAGTAATTACTTAGAAATAGAGAATATATTGTAAGATTACATTACTAGAGAGTCAAAACATCACGTGAGAAATATGCTTAGTTTATGCAGTCCATGCAAAATACTTGTTAATATAATTTACTTAAAGTAGCTCCTCTTTTTTTTAGCAGATTTCCCTTAAGGGAAATCAGCTATTGAGGTTGTACTCATGACGGAATTTTTTCTTCAAATGTCCATCGATCCTACCTAGTAGATCACGAAAATGAGGCCCGTTCAAAACTATATATATATATATATATATATATATATATATATATATATATATATATATATATATATTTGTCTGTTACCGCTCTAGCGGTCGCAATTTTTGTTTGATCATTACCAAACTCGATATTTAGTCGTTTTATGTAAAAAGAAAGATCAAGTTCGTTAATGGCTGAAATCGGACCAGTGAGAGGGGGAGTTTAGAGGGGAGGATTTTCTAAAATTCGAAATATTTCTGTTATTATACGTCGGATCGAAAAATTGTATAGAATCAATCTTATTGTAAATTAAATGTGCTATAAATATTGTTATATACATTTATTCTCTATCTTTGATATTAACCGAGATATTTGCATTTTTATGAAATCGGGGCAGATAACGGATGCGAGTAAAACTTCACGTGGGAAATCTGCTTAGTTTACGCAGCCCCTGCGTGACGGACTTTTTTTTTTTTTGTTGTGCAAAAATCTGTTCATACATGCATAATTCGACAAAAAGACATTATTAAGAGAACTGACTTTCATCTTAGTTAAAATTCATCATCAGACCTGAGTTTCATAATCACAGTTTGCGTTGCCAAATATGATTTCATATACGAAGGCTTGTAGAACTCAACTCCAGATTATGGAAACTTTTGCACATATCCACAAAAATCCCTATTTTCTTTTATTTCATTATGAATACATAGCATACATAAACTAAATTTTTACGAATGGAGTGGATGGAATACACCATCATTATTAATTAGTACTTTTTATTTACAAAAACTTGTTTAAATTGGGTTGAACTCAAAGAAGGTGTCTAATCCAGCTAGGGTCGGATCCAGTACTCAATCAATTAATACTCCGATTCATGTTATGACGGATAGAAATGCTACCGTCGAGAGACAAATATATGAGTTAATTATCATACGAAGAGATAGTTTCTTTGAATGTTAGAATAGATTACTAGGAGACCAAGATTCAAGGTTTTATAAAAAACGGACTCTTTAACTCATTGTTACGAACATATGGCTATTCTGGGGGAAAGCTCTGCCGAATTCAATCATACGATGGCGTTCAAATTTTTACATTGGGCTTCGGCCCCAGATTCCAATTCTGGCCTTGAAGAAATTATTAGAGTGGACGTGTTAAAAATATTTAGTGATTCTTAACTTTGTATATCAGGCCAAGCGGAGAGGTGTGATAACCACGTATTGTACATCAATTTTATGGACAAAATTTTGTATATAACTCTAAAATATTTTGTTTTATGCATTTAAGTAATCTAATAGATTTTTTTTTATTTTATGAATATCCTTTATTGAGTAATTACAAGAAATTATAGTGTTCCATCTGACCACAACAATATCACAAAAAGAAACATGATATAAGATTTCCAATTATGGTAGAAGATTGCTTATAAATGCAATTGACTAAAAGTAGGCTATCATATTGCAACTTAGTGTATATTACAATTATTTTTGAAAAGTACAAATTTAAGTGACCTTACCAACTTATGATATTAACAAGTACAGAATTTTATTTTTGTGTAAATATGATTACAGGTATCATAGGGATTAGGTAAGGATGTTTAAATGCTTTTAATCTAGCCCGCTGGACCTTAATTAAATCTGTTTCTTATGTTAGAGTAAAATGTGCTTGGTTTGTTTGTGTACGTATCATGGAGTGCTTTGATTGTTATAATTTCATATCCCATTGATGAGTGGGTGATTTTTGCTGATTTCCCTTAATGGAAATCAGCTATTAAAGTGGTACTCATGAAACCATTTTAGAAATTTTTCTTCAAATGTCAATTGATCCTGCCAAGGAGATGCCAAAATGAGGTCCGTTCAAAATTATATGTATATATATTTGTCTGATACCGCTCTAGCGATCGCAATTATTGTTTGATCGTTACTAAACTCGATATTTAGTCGTTTTATGGAAAAAGAATGATTAAGTTCGTTAATGTCTGAAATCGGACCAGGGGGAGGGGGGGGGGGTTAAAGGGGGAGAATTTGGAAGATTCGAAATATCTCGGTTATTATAATTCTGATCGAAAAATTGTATATAATAAATTTTATTGAAAATTAAATGTACTATAAATATTGTTATTTACATATATTGAATATTAAGATATTTGTATTTTCCAGTTTTCAGCAAACCCCCACTTCTACTCTTGTTACATAAATAAAACTCTGTTGTGTAATAAACCACATTATTCGAACCTTAAATGCCAAAATATTGTTTTCAAGAGACCTTTATTATACGAGACAGATGCAAATATTTTCTGGTGATATAGTAAATAGTTTTCAATAAAATTAATATGTTATATTCAGATATATTTCGGTAATTGTTTTTCTTTCGGGTGTGAGATCGGCAGACTTGTTTGGTTACATTTCAGATGCTTCCCACTGGGAGGTTTCTTATTGTGGTTTGTATTTATTCATTTAATATTCTCAGTGGTCTTTTGTTACCAGTATGTAAATTTATCTACTGTTAAACTTCACGAGGGAAATCTGCTTAGCTTACGCAGCCCCTGCGTGACGGATTTTTTTTGTGTAAAAGATTTGGAAAACTTAGTGGTCAGCTTATGGATACATGTCTTCATCATGGTTATGATAAAGGCAAATGTAATGTAATCTATTAAAATATCTTTATTATGGTAATGATAAAGACAATGTAATTGATACGGTTTTTCTGTATATGCACAAGAGCAATGTAGCACAACGCGTTGTGGGTATTTTATATGTTCTGAAAGACTGAAATTAAAAATTAAGTCAGTCACCGTTTTTACCAAAATGTCTTCGTGGGTAATTGATTCAGGACTGCGGGCTAATATATATGAGATGTGGTCAATAAATTCGGTCGTTGCTAAATTTGTGCGTTGGATCGTGAGAGATGGAAAGGCGTGGTGAGCTCGCTCGTGACTAGAGAGAGGTGAGAGCGACACAGCTGCCGCCTTCCCTCGGAGACAACTGAGCGCCTTATCCATATAACAACGCATGTCCGGAAAAACAGTGGAAAGGAAAGAGCTGAAGGAAGGGGGCCGTGAAAAAAGGCAAGGGTTGGAAAGGTCGGGGATTATGCGCGCGCACGCCACCTCTTTTCCATTCACAGCTGCAATACTCTGCCGCCCTAATCCTACACCCCCACTCCCAGCCCGTTGAGGAAATCTCTCCGCCAACGATAATTCCACCTGTCTCGTCAAAATAATGATTATCCTTTTATTAAACTGATTTCTCCTTAAGGAGGCACCGTCAAGCGCATTGTAAGACCTAGGTCCTTCGTCGAGATATTTCATTCCTATGGCCCATGAAGAGAAATAGAAGGCCGTCACGCAGGGGCTGCGTGAACTAAGCAGATTTCACAAGCGAAGGTTTACAATGGATAAATCTGCATACTGGGGACAACACCGTGAATATTAACATATAAACATGTTAATAACCTATATAACGGAAAGTGACTGAATTATAACCATGAGCCAACCTCGCACAGCTGAAGAGATAGAAAGAAATATTCTAGACCGGAAAAAAAACAACTACTGAACTATATCTGAATATAACATATTAATGTTATTGAAAAATATTTACTATATCTAGTACTGTAATTTTTAATGAATCAGAAAAAGTTTTTCACAGTCACTCAAATTTCAATAGCCCAAGAACAAAAGAAGGGGGGCAAAAGATCAACAGAACGTATTTGCATATATCTCACAGATAGAAGTTCAATGAAAACAATATCTGGTATTTAACCTTAGAATTGGTTCATGATATAACAGCTTATTATTAATATGACATGAGTAGAAGTATAATAATGAAGATATTACGAAAACCCCTCTCTAATCCCACTGGTCCGAATTCAGCCATTAACGAACTTGATCTTTATCTTTCTTTTTTCATAAAACGATTAAATATCAAGATATATACAGATACGTGTATATATAAAATTTCGAGCGGACCTCTTTTTTTTGTCATCCCCGGATAGGATCGATAGACATTCAAGAAATGTTTCGAAAATCGTGGCATGAGTACGACCTCAATATCTGGTTTCCTTAAGGGAAATCGGCTAAAACATCATCCAAAAATATGTAAATATTTCCTTGACCACGAAATAGCTTACTTCTATGGGAGATCTGGTTGATGTTTAAATAAATCACAACTTCAATGGTTTAAACTTATATATTCATAATGCTATCCTTGTTTCGTGTCTTCATAATGATTCTCCCTGTTAGCAGATTTCCTTTAAGGGAAATCAGCTATTGAGATTGTACTCATTATAAGTATAACGAAACTTTATTTTATACTCCTTTGGCCTTTACTACTACCATTGTTGACCACTGAATGGTAGAATGTGATTATAGCTATACAACATCCAAAAATCCTCCTCCACATCATCATTTCTACTTCCTATTCGATATATTTATTGCCAGTGCCGACTTCATTTCCTATTTCCATATTCTGCATTATGTAACAGGTTCTTGGACAGCCCTTTCATTCATCAAGTCCCCCCGTCTGTACAGCTTCATTTAATATCATTGAAATATCATTTGCTCAACATGGAATTTATACCTATATACAATACCCATCTGATGCTAGCACTAGTATCTCTGTAGGCACGTCCTACGATCTGACGCTCTGAGGATAGGTATGTAATTCCCGAAAGCGCTAAGCGTTTGTAAAAATAAATTGTGAGGTGCCACAAAATTATTTCTGATTAACCAAATTAAATTAGAATTATAACGTTTCAAACTGACACAATTTTTTTTTTATTAATAAATATTCACAGTCAATCACGCAGGGCTGCGTTAACTAATCAGATATCCCACGAGTTTGCATTTATCTGAAAACCTAAGAGTTCAATGAGAACAGTATTTGGTAGGTTAGATAAATAATAGAAATTTAAAAGAAATCAATTAACAAAAAAAATGTAATACCTCAATCATGTTCTGTAACATTTTATCTTAAAAATAATCGATTTTAAATTATAACGCGAATAATCGAGTTGAAAGGAGAAAATGAACAATGAAGTGTAAATAATCGATCTGTAGTCAGCTGACATAACATTCTTCGGGAATCTCAGTACCAACGATTTCCCCAGTGAGGAAGGGACAGTCGCAACGAATGAGTTTTTTTAAAATTAATTTATTCGAAAAGGGATTGCCTCTGAAGAGGTGGTATGTAAGCCACGAAACATGCAGGGTAGATTAATAATGTTTGCGCGGAAAAAATCGTTTTTATTGATGACCGTTGCATGAAACTATGAAAAACATATAAAAATATTTGGCCCAAAATAAAAAGAATATGAAAAATATAAATTAATAATTATTATTTTATTTGGTGTGTGTCCCACATCGATGGTAATTGGCAAGATCTTCGTTAAGGGCTAGGTACAATAATATATTTATTCCTTCATGTACACCTTGGTTGTACTCTATTTATATATCATGGAAAATATTCCTTAAATATCTGAGTGTTTCTCATATCCGTGCTTTGTTATAATAAATATAATAAAAGTTATCCCTTTTAATTTTTTTTAGGTATGCTGTGGACCTATTCTATTTTATACTATATGTATTTGTAAATGTTTATATGTTAGTATTTGTGTAATATATTGACTTCTGTCAGTTAATAATTCTGTCATATCATAGGGTATGTGAAGGTTTTTTCGTTGGATGCAGTCTGTCAGTATGTGTTTTATCGTTAGGTGTTTGTTGCAGTATTTGCATATAGGGTTATCAGTCCTTGTCATTAAGTGTCAATGTGTTAGGTATGTGTGGCCGATCCTGAGTCTGGTAAGAACAACTTCCTCCCGCCTAGTACTCCTATGGCACGATGGCCACTCCTTAATTGTACTTGTAATACTGCAGAGGTGGTTCTTTACTTCCATCCAATTAATTAATAAAATAGCATTCTTCTTATTCTAAACTCAATATTAAAATATACTTCGTAGTTTATTGGCAAGGGTCAGAAAGAAAACTCTTTTTTTTTTGCAAGCACGCTTACTTCAAAATTACCCTACATGTTTCGTGGCCTAAATACCACCCCTTTGGAGATGCCCATTGGTCAGGGGTAACACGTCCGACTTTAGATCAGCTGAGACATGGTCAGTACTTGAATGGGTGACTACGGAGGTGTCATGTGAGGTGGTATGTAAGCCACGAAATATGTAGGGCAGTATCAATAAAGTTCGGGGTGAAAAAATGCTTTTTATTTGCGACCCTTGCCATGAAGAACATATAAATTTCTATTTATTTATGATAGTTGGAGTTCGTGAGGGACAAAAAAAAATTTTAAGATCATGGTTCTACATTCAGACCTTTGGGCAATCCCTAAATTGCCGACTCTATGCATAAAATAAACGATTAGATAGACACTGTAATCAGGGAAATAAAGTAATGTTCTTGACATGAAAAGGCGCATTATTCTCTTGCGTCCGATATATTTTCACTTCCTCAACTGGGGGAAATAGCCCAAGTGAATCTGGAAGAGGTAGTGTTGGATACTTGGAGTTGGACTTGTATTTGTACTTGGAGCCAGTGGTGTGGGTTGGGTTTGAAGGAAGCCGCGCCGACCACGAGCCCCTAGGATTAGCGGTCTCCCCCTAGCCCCTCGTCCGATCCCCTTCCCCCTTTACTAGGATTTACTCTTGCAACACGTCCACAGTTAATTGGAACAGTCAAGTAGAGGTCGCTCTCAGAGGTTAGCTAAGTAGATCCACACACCAGACAAGTAAGTTGCCGTCGAATTTATGATAAGCCTGGCAATTTGTGAATCAAAGTCGGATTCATTGGAGAACCTCTTTTTAACAGATTTCCCTTAAGAAAATTCAACTATTGACCTTGTTCTCATGACGCATTTTTACATATTTTTTTTCTTTGCAATTCCCCATCAATCCTACCCAGGATAAGACGAAAATCTATAATGTCGCATAGCCGTACATGAGTTTTAATGGACTTGATGATGATATTTTATATATATATATATATATATATATATATAATTGTAATGTCTGTCTGGACATTTTAGATTTTTTTCTCGAAATTTTGCGATACTTTTTCGTTTTACATATCAGAGATACGATATCTGAAATTTGTGGTTTCGGTGTCTGTTCTAACGGCTGAACCGAATTTTATGAAACTTAGCCAGTAAATTACTATTAAGCCAACTTAGACTTTAGGCTATACTACTGTTCACAGAGACGAACAGGAGTGGGGGTTATAAGGGAAGCCTGAAACTAATATTAGTGATTTTTCCTTTCCTACTGGTTTTTCTGCAAATGTGCACATAACAAAAGTTGTTTATTTCGATATTTAAAGCAATATTTCTACACGCTAAATACTATAGCAGGAGTCAACAATTTTATTGGTCACAAACGACATAACGGAACTCAACGAAACTCAGGATGTTAGTTAGTATTAGAAACTCCTTGATTATAAGCTATACAAACATCTTAAGAAATGAAAAGATTAAATTTTCTATATACGAACCGGAGTGGGGTTATAAGGGAGGCGTGAAATGAAAAATACTGCTATTTTGTTTTCTATTGGTATTTCGGCAAAAATGGACATAACCAACGTTGTTTAGTATGTTGTCTGAAACAAAATTTTTTTTATATACACTTATTTCGTCTAACGAAGTAAAAACGAGATATGGTCTAAAAATTTCAGAATTCATAAATTTATTTGGCACCAACGGTTGTTGGAGGGAAAGGGAAACTACCCTTTCTCGCCAAAATCACACATAACAGAGAATGTGAAACATTCTATGAATACTATGTTACTTCGTCTGGCATACAATAGAATATCTTCAAGAATGGCTATTAAATACATAAAATAGATACCTACATTTGATGTATTTGGGGCTGCTTTAGAGAATCGAAATCGAGAATATTACAGAGTTTATAATACAAAAATGCTAGCCACTATTATGATATTCGTTACCAATAATCTTTTGAACCAGAAATTGAATAGTAACCACTTTACGTTTTGTCTGAAAAACTCAGCAATAATTTATTGATTGTCCAGAATGCTGTAAACTTTATTAAAAGTAAATACTCGGACAGCCTTGCAATAAATAACATTCACACTCATTATTCAGCCTAAATATTTCCCCAGCAATGCTACCTCAGTAATGGTTCTTAATAACTATGAATGAATGCAATCCATGATTACGACACAGGAACTTGGGACAACCTGTATATTAAGTAAGATGGTCATAAGAATTGTTTGCTAATTGTTGGGCTTAATTTAGAAAAATAGATTCTGTCAATTTTCATTTATTCTAAAAATTGGGTTCAGGCACTGAATCAGCTTATTTCATAATGTTGTCATTTTTTTTTTTCATAACAGTAAGTGTTTGTATTTTCTGTTGTAATTAACCCAGTTACGGCTATTGTCCTTCTCTAAGGATTTAAAAGTTAGTCGCAAAAATCAAGAGAAAATAATAGTACAGACGTTCTCCATTAGGTGGCAGCTAGTTTTCTGATAAAAGGATACTTCCTTTTGATAATAATAGAGGTTTCATTTGTTTACTGCTATTTTTGAGTGATATATGTCTGTTTGAAAAGTGGTAATTTGAAAAATGAGTGCTAAGACGGAGTTTCTTGTCGATGGGTAAGTAAAATTTCCTTATTTTCTCACGAATTTGTTTTAAACTCAACATGATTATTCCGAAAGGTGTATTTCATAAACGAGACCTATTAAATTGAAGTTTTCTTCAAGAATGTTTACATTCTGACACCTGTTTGAATGCCATCCTTCCAAAAGGACGTTAGCCTTATTCATATAAATTCAATTTGAGATTTTTTTTTTTACGTACTAATTTTTTTACTCTATCTAAATGTTATAATTTGGTTGTTAAAATTAAAGTGATTTTTTAGTATTTTTGATTCAAATAAACATTCACTCGGTTAACTTTCTATTTATTATTATTGAGATATCTCAGAGTGCAATGAGGAATGATAGCAACGTGGGATGACAATAACGTTGTAAGCGTGGCCACTAATTTTGACAGTGTAAATCCACTTCGAAAAGTTCAGAGATATTCTCAGCAGCAAAAGAAAAAAAATCACGATTCAGCAACCTCGACTTATACATAATTATAACATTCATATGGGAGGAATTGATAGAGCAGATCAAAATATATCTCTGTACCGAGTATCAATTAGGGGTAAGAAATGGTACTTCCCCATTATTGCTCATCTAGTAGATGTGGCTTCCCAAAATGCTTGGCAATTGTATAGGAAAGATGGTGGAAAACTGGATAATCTAACATTCCGTAGAAGAATTGCCACATCCATCTTGGAATCTAACAAACGTATCACGTCAGTGAGAGGACGACCTTCAGGAAGTTCCAAAATTGATTCAAGGTAGGAAAAATAAATCTCAATAAAATATATTTATGTTGTAACATTAGTTTACAATGTGCATATATTTTTTTCACAGATATGACAGGGTTGATCATCTTGTTGGAGACTTACCACCTGACACTTCTGGGAAAAAAACAATTACATTGTCGTTTTTGGCATAAAAAAGCAACAACCTTGTGCTTGAAGTGCAATGTAGCTTTGCATGTTGCTTGTTTTAAATCATGTCATACAAAATAAATTATTTAACCATGTATATAAAATATTTTAGTCAATAAAGTTTTTTAAAGCATCGGTCTTTTCTTAATGCGTATATTAGGCTAATGTCCTTCCAGAAGGATGCGTCATTTCTTCAATGTTGATGATGATGCTGAAAAAAATTCTTTTTTCTCTTTTTAAGTGGGCTATGATTAGACTGAATATCAAAAAATTTTGTTGAAAAACAAAAATAAAATATTCAGCCTTATGTGGGTTAAGATTGAACCATGATTATTTCTTCACATCAAAAATAGAATCACTTATTAAATTATTATTTTAAATTTGAATAAAAGCTCTTTTTAATTTTTAAACTGCAAGGGTGTATGTGTATTTCTTCTATGGGATAGTTAAGAACAGCACTGGACTGGCCATGCCGGCAGGTCCGGCAAATGCCGAGGGCCCACCATCCTAAGTGGGGCCACAGGCCTCAAAATGAAAAAAAAGAAGAGAAAATCTAAATTTAAAAAGGCATTATTTTTATTATTAATTAACACCCCAAATAATATTTATTTACAATTGTAAATACATCGCTGATACATATTTCTATTAGCAAATTTTACGACTCAATTTTGGACTTTAAGCTATTATTACAGTTTTTTTTTTGTTTTTTTTAAATTGTTAATTATTATTACAGGTAAATCTATATTTATTAAATTTTGGAATAGTCAACAATGTTATATATATATATTTATATATATATATATATATATATATATATATATATATATATATATATATATATATATAAATGTTTATATGAATTATAGATGAGCATTTTATTACCTCAAAGTCGGGAGATACTAATTTTATTAATTTCTGTTTAAAATATTCTTAATAAAAAAATGGTAGTAAGGGGTATTATGATATTATATATATATATATATATATATATATATATATATGTGTGTGTGTGTGTGTGTGTGTGTGTGTGTGTGTGTGAATTACAAAATAAAAAATTGTTTGTATTATTTTTGGTATCAATCATTCCGGAGGGGGGGATGGCTAATTTTGCCGATGGTCCGGCGCTGGATAGGAACGTAGCCATGAATTTTACTCAAGTCTTAAGCAGCATTCTTATTAGAAAGCTGCAGTTCTTCCTGAAAGTGAATAAGATATAATTGTGTTATTTCAATAACTGTTCGTTAATGTGATTAAGAGGGGGGGGGTTCATAATATTATATTTAAATTGTTAAAATATAATTCCAATGATCTGTGTCATCACATTTTGAAGCTACATTCATCCAAAAATATGGTCAACTTTAATTATCTTTAAAGATACAAAAGTTAAATAATAGAAATACAATTATTTATGGTTTTAATTTGAATATTATCTTTAGTTTTTGACACATTTGTTTACAAATAATATAAATTGAAGTGGAACTGCCTTCCAAATAACATAAATATCCGGTTTCATGTTTCTAAGATATTTGGCGGCCTATGTTGATGTAAGGAAGGAAGCGATGAATTTTATACAAGAGCCCAGCTAGCCACCTCAGCTGCTAGCAGGCCGTCCTAAAAGTGGATCGCAAGTAATTAGGTTATTTCAATAACTGCTCGTTAATGTAATTAGACGGGGGTAATTTTTGATAGGAAACTTAATTACGGGGATGTGATGATCACAGTTTCCCATCTCTTCCGTCAAAAGTTAGTTATTATCAGAGGGTGGGCTGGAAGGGGTGGGTGCGGTGAGTGGCACCTTCCAGCCCACCATATTGACCTAATTTCATTATATTTATTCGCTAACTACGCTACCGATGATACTCCCCATCCCTATCATAACTCTCTTCCTACCAACATCCGAAAGGGAAAGTAGACAACAACCTTTAATTCCCCTTTAAGATATCAGCAGAGCAGATTTCCCCTAAGGGGCGTACTCATGTCGCGATTTTCGAAAATATTCTTCATATGTCCATCGATCCTGCTCAGGAGATGACGAAAATGAGGTCCGTTGAAAACTGTGTATATATATATATATATATATATATATATATATATATATATATATATATATATACAGACTCGCTCAGAGACCCGGCTTCATGGTGAGGTTGAATGGTGATTGAATTTTTTTGGCAAGGCTTTACTTTGCACACTATTTTGACATTTACCCGTCCAAGTGTTTAGGATTTATACCCGTTGTTGGCATTTGTTAATAATAAAATTAATTTTTTATGTAAGAATTCCTCCATACTGTCATATTTCACGTCTCCTGTGCATTATGCATAGATTTCAGTTATTAAGGATTAAATATTAACGTAAATTTGAATTATATTTTCCAGGTGAGGAACCTGATAGTTCAAATGGGAATGAATTGTTGAGCTATCAATATTTCTACGCTATCTATATATATATATAAAATTGTAACCTGTGTTTGTACATTGATTTTTTTCTTGAAATTTCACGATACTTTTTCGTTTCACATGCCATAGACACCATAACTGCATTTTGTTTCTTTCGTGAATGTTTGTTTGTTTGTTACCTTTTCTCGCATAAACGGCTGAACCGAATTCTATGAAGCATGGTATGTATATTATAACTAACCCAACTTAGACTTTAGGCTATATTAATATTCTCTGAGAGGAACAGGAGTGGGGGTTATAAGGAAACCTAAATTTAAAAATAGCGATAATTTGTTCATATTGATTTTTCGGCAAATGTGAACATAACAAAAGTTCTTTATCTAGTTACTAATAGTAACTTTTGTTATATACACTTTTTTCGTATATCGAATTATAAACGAGATATACGCTAAAACCTATAGCGGAAGTGAGCAATTTTATTTGGCGCAAAAGACTCAACCGAACTAAATAAAACTCGGCATTTGTATTACCACTAACACCTTCATTATAATAAGCCATACCAACATTTCTAGGGAATATGAACTCCCCAACGACGGGCATATACCCTAAACACTGGGAAGGGTAAATGTCAAAATATTGTGCATAGTAAAGCCTTGTCAAAAAAATAATACTATTACCATTCAGCCTCAAATGAATTCTGAGCAAGTATATATATATATATATATATATATATATATATATATATATATATATATATATATATATATATATGTCTGTTCTTGCTGTCGCAATTATTGTTTAATCGTTACTCGAAACTCAATATTTAGTCGTTTTATGTAAAAAGAAATATCAACTTCGTTAACGGCTGAAATCGGACAAGGGGGAGGTTTAGAGGAGAGGATTTTCGAAAAATCGAAACATCTCCGTTACTATACGTCGGATCGAAATAATGTATTATTGTTCTATATATATTTTTTGTATAATGAGTATTAACCGAGATATTTGGATTTTATAGGTTTCTGCTTTCAGTAAAACCCCATTCCTAATTGTATCATATCAGTAATAAGCTGTCTTATTATGAACCACTTCATTACAAGGTTAAATATCAAATATTGTTTTCAACAAACTTTTATTATACGAGATGGAAACAAATACATACTGTTGACCTCCCCCCTTCTTTTGTTCTTGGATTACTAAAATTTGAGTGATTGAGATAAAACTGATTCTGATTCATTACAAATTACAGCAGTAGTTTTAGTAAATTGTTTTCAATGAAATTAATATGTTATATTTAGATATATATCATTAATGGTTATTCTTTGCGCTCTAGCTATCTATTCACTGCTACAAGGTTGGCTGGCCTGTTTGTTTACAATTCAGCCGCTATCCGTTGTAGAAATTATTAACTTGTAATGTAAATTGACTGAATGATTTCTCATTACCGTTAGTATTTATTCACTTAACATTCAAAGTAGTGTTACCTGTATGTATATTTATCAATTGTAAACCTTCGCGTGGGAAATCTGCTAAGTTGAAGACGCCCCTGCCTGACGGACTTTTTTTTTATTGTACTCAAGAATTTATATTCGCTTTTTTCCTGTTTGCTCGTGGAAGCGGGCATGATTACAAAATGCACGTGCCAGAACCAGATATGAGCACTAATAAAACAAGAAACGTTTTGGGACAGCCCGTAAGGCTGGTCCCTCTAGAAAAACTCCATCACGCAGGGGCTGCGTAAACTAAGCAGATTTCCCACGGGAAGGTTTACAACAGATAAATCTACATATTGGTAACAACACCGTGAATGTTAAGGGAATAAATAGAAATTGTAATAAGACATCATTCAGCCAATTTGCAAATTATTAATACCTTAAACGGAAAGCGTCTCAATTATAAACAAACGGGACAACCAGCATCGCAGCGCTGAATAGATAGAATTATTCTAGACCGGAAAGAAGAACTATTAATGAAAAATATCTGAATATAATATATTAATTTCATTTAAAACTATTTACTACAGTTAGTGCAGTTATTTATAATGAATCAGAATCATTTATATCTCTTGACTCAGATTTTAGTAATCCATGAACAAAAGAAGGGGGGGGGTCAACAGAACTTATTTGCATGTACCTCGTAACAATATTTGGTATTTAACCTTGCAATGAAGTGGTTCATGATATAACAGCTAATTATTAATATGACACTAGTAGTTGTCGGGGTTTACTGAAAGCTGAAAACTATATAGTCCAAACATTTCGATTAATACTCATTAAACGGAACATATGTATTAAACAACATTTATAGATCATTCAATTTGCAATAAGATTGGTTTTATAAAATTTTTCGATCCGGCACATAGTAACAGAGATATTTTTATTTTTCTAGAGAATATATATATATATATATATATATATATATATATATATATATATATATTTAATGTTTCATTTTTGTTTTGTTTATTTTTTGTCTCTTTGGTTGCGTTTTATTTTATAGTTGGGTTCTTAGTTTGTTCTGTTCTGATTGTATTGTTTAATTTTTTTTTTTACTGTTTTCATTTTTTATTTTGGTCATTTTCATTGTTTCTTGATAAGCAATATTGCCTCGCAGCGAACGCTCCTCAATATATATATATATATATATATATATATATATATATATATATATGTGTGTGTGTGTGTGTGTGTGTGTGTGTGTGTGTGTGTGTGTGTGTTACTGTAAAACCCCGGAGTGTGGTAAATCCTAAGATTTACCGGTAAATCTTAGTAATTAACAGAAGAGTTGGTAAGTGCCCGATTTTGTCTTTCAAATCGGACTTTAGCCAGTAAATCTTAGGATTTCCCAAGAGGCTCGGTAAAAGCTGGAATTATCTCAATCAGGATGCGTCTTTCGGACTTTTACCAACAGATTTTGGTAAATCCTAACATTTCCCAGCGTCTGCCGGTAAAAGTTGAATAAAGGTAATTTGAAATGAAAATTTTAGAGTAAGTTTTATTATTATTTGTTATTTCATAGGAGAGAATTGTGGCACTTTGAATTGCACTCCATATTAGCTAATTTGCACAAACTTTTCTTATTCGAACATTTTTTTAAGCAGCTGCATTTTTTGAAACCCTGGCCACCAGCCAATGACTGTTGACGAACTGCGGTGCGAAGGCTCTCTCTTCGTCGGACACTTCATCAGGAGACATGAAAATGAGGTGGGGGGGAGTATCCCTGTCTCCTATTCACTGGATATTTACCAATGAGCCTTGGCAAATCCACACATTTACCAAACAGCATTGGTAAAAGTATGAAATCTCACATTAATTTAATGTTTTTCTGGCATTTACCAAGCCAGACGGTAAATCCGGGGATTGACCAACTGCTATGGGGTAAAAGCTCGAATTTCGTCTAGATTTCGGACTTTAACCAGTGCTCTTGGTAAATCCTAGGTTTTATCGGTAAGTCCTGACATTCACCACACTTCGGGGTTTTACAGTAACACACACACACACACACACACACACACATATATATATATATATATATATATATATATATATATATATATATATATATACATAATCCCGAAAATATATAAACGAAAATAACTGTCGAGTAGTTCAATAAAATTACATAAAAGCTATATTCAATGTGATTTGTCAGTATGAATTTGGGAATTTAAATTTTTCTTGTCTTTTATGTTTTAGTGGTCTTTTGTCTTAGAGCTTTTACGGAGCTTATGACTACTTAACTCCACTGACGCGATACACAGTTGAGCATGTAGTGAGTTTGCCGTGAAAAAATGTTTTTTTTTTGAGATGAGATGTTTTTTCCGACTGCGATTTACCAACAATCAGTTTCCTCACACCTTTAAATATTTTCTTTTTTTAATTCAATTAGACGTTGACCCATCTATCGCAATTACTGATGGCATACCATTACAACGTAACAATTGCATATGATTAGAACAAATGAATAAGTCATTACACCATATGTATGTATATAATACCATTGATGAATTTGTATTACCGGCATTACATTAGCAAAATGGCTTCTACATGTTCTATTAGTGACTTGGAGTTAACAGCTAGGTCAGATATTATTGGGCAGTAAATGTCTGCATTGAATTAACATGTTTACTGCCACCTTACCCCTCTCATCATGAGCCCTTCTTACTAGAATGTCCTTTATACTTAACACATGCAATTAGTCATAACATTTAGTTTGGTAAAAAGTTTTGTAATTTTTTAAAAAAATATCATATTGAAGCTTTTTTTTGTTGGTCAGTTTCTTTAATCAGTCAATTTAGTATTTCCCCCCAATGAAAATCAGAAATCTAGACTAATAATACCGTTCCAATAACGTTTTCTCATATTTTTCGATACTACCTCGGATATATTGAAAAGACCTTCATGCAGGGGCGTGAATGATCAATTTCTTTAATGGATGAAATTGGTCCAGTGGGAGGGGGGATTTAGAGGGAGGGTTGTCAAAAATTTTAAATATCTCAGTTATTATACGTTAGATCAAAAAAGTCCGTCACGCAGGGGCTGCGTAAACTAAGCAGATTTCCCACGTGAAGTTTTACAATAGAGAAATCTGCCGAATAACAACTGTAGTAGTAAGAAACCTCTAAACCTAAAACATTATTTAGGGTGTAATAACCCAGTAGTTTCTAGCCCCAAAAAACAGTTAACCTAACCTCTAAACCTATTCACGAGGGACGAATAGTTATGGAAACGGCCGCCAGAGCTCTCGGCGGAAAGTCCGAACATAGCCTACTGGTAACCACACGCAGATTACAAATGCAAATATCTCGGTTAATATTCAAGATAGAGAATAAATGCATATAACAATATTTATAGTAAATTTAATTTGCAATAAGATTGGTTCTATACAATATTTCGATCCGAAGCATAATAACGGAGATATTTTGAATTTTTGATTATCCCCCATGTAAACCCCCCATCCCCCTGGTCCGATTTCAGCCGTTAACGAACTTGATCTTCCTTTTTACATAAAACGATTAAATACCAAGTTTGGTGACGATTAAACAAAAATTGCGACCGCTAGAGTGTTAACAGACAAATATATATATATATATATATATATATATATATATATATATATATATATATATATATAGTTTTGAACTGACCTCATTTTCGTCATCTCCTGGGTAGGATCGATGGACATTTGAAGAAATTTTTCGAAAATCGCGTCTTGAGTACGACCTCAATAGCTGATTTCCCTTAGGGGAAATCTGCTAACATTGCACAGAACCAATATTATTGCAAATGAAATGTACTATAAATGTTGTTATTTACGTTTATTCTCTATCTTGAATGTTAACCGAGATATTTGCATTTTTTAGTTTTCGGCCTGGAGCAAACCCGTATTCCTACTCATGTCACATAAACAATACTCTGTTATATAATACACGACTTTACTCGAAGCTTAAATACCAAAAATGGTTTTCATTGAACTTCTACTTTGTGAGATATATACAAATACGTTCTGTTGATCTTTTGTTCTTGGACTAGTAAAATTTGAGTCATTGAGATAAAAATTATTCTCATTCGTTATAAAATATAGTACTACAAAATGTAATTAGTAGTCAATAAAATTAATATGTTATATTCAGATACATTTCAGTAATTGTTTTCTTTCCGGTGAAGATTATTTGTATCTATCTGTTCAGCTTGAGCTGTTGGCAGGCCTGTTTGTTTACAATTCAGACGCTTTCCGTTGGGAGTCTATTAAAATTAATTGAACGATTTCTCATTACCGTTTATATTTATTAACGTTGGTGCTAAGTCTTACTTATGTTTAATCGTTACTCGAAACTCGATATTTAGTCGTTTTATGTAAAAAGAAAGATCAACTTCGTTAGCGGCTGAAATCGGACAAGGGGGAGGTTTAGAGGAGAGGATTTTCGAAAAATCGAAATATCTCCGTTACTATACGTCGGATTGAAATAATGTATTATTGTTCTATATATATTTTTCGTATAATGAGTATTAACCGAGATATTTGGATTTTATAGGTTTCCGCTTTCAGTAAAACCCCATTCCTAATTGTATCATATCAGTAATAAGCTGTCATATTATGAACCACTTCATTACAAGGTTAAATATCAAATATTGTTTTCAACAAACTTTTATTATACGAGATAGAAACAAATACATTCTGTTGACCTCCCCCCCTTCTTTTGTTCTTGGATTACTAAAATTTGAGTGATTGAGATAAAACTGATTCTGATTCATTACAAATTACAGCAATAGCTCTAGTAAATTGTTTTCAATTAAATTAATATGTTATATTCAGATATATTTCATTAATGGTTATTCTTTCCGCTCTAGCTATCTATTCACTGCTACAAGGTTGGCTGGCCTGTTTCTTTACAATTCAGCCATTTTCCGTTGTAGAGATTACTTGTATTGTAAATTGACTGAATGATTTCTCATTACCGTTTATATTTATTCACTTAACATTCACGGTAGTGTTACCTGTATGTATATTTATCTATTGTAAACCTTCGCGTGGGAAATCTGCTAAGTTTAAGACGCCCCTGCCTGACGGACTTTTTTTTTATTGTGCTCAAGACTTTATATTCGTTTTTTTCCTGTTTGCTCACGGAAGCGGGTATGGTTACAAAATGCACGTGCCAGAACCAGATATGAGCACTAATAAAACGAGAAACGTTTTGGATGAAACCATATATTTCATTAATGGTTATTCTTTCCGCTCTAGCTATCTATTCACTGCTACAAGGTTTACAATTCAGACGCTTTCCGTTGTGAGTCTATTAAAATTAATTGAACGATTTCTCATTACCGTTTATATTTATTAACGTTGGTGCTAAGTCTTACTTATGTAGATTATCTATTGTAAAACTTCAAGTGGGAAATCTGCTTATTTTACGTAGCCCCTGTTTGACGGACTTTTAAAACAGAGGCGTAGAATAAAGAATTATACATTGGTGCATGAAGTTTTAAAAATACACAGAATTAATAATAAAAACATATTTTCATAGAGTTGTATCATCTGTGAATTTTTTTTTTATACACTATAATTTGTTCATTGTTAAATGAGCATATGATTTTTCTTTTTGATAGATGTGTTATTAGATATATTATTCAGTAGTTATTCAATTATTTAAGATAACTTTGAGTTATTTCCAAACTGAGTTATTAGTTCAAAATAATTCAAAAATCATCTAATGTAAAAATTTTAATTGTCTCATTCAGACCACTTAATGTTCAGGTGCGATGTTAACCACTGATGTTCTAAGTTACAATCAAGAAAACTAGGCAATTTTTCAAACACCTTGTCACGTTTTCTAAGGACACCACAGAAAACAGGGCTGATCAGGATGGGATCCTTTACTGAGGTTTGACCTTGTTATTAATTAAAATTGTATAATGGAGTTATATCTGAATTTGGTGTACTGATTTATAAATGAATAACTCACTAATGGAAAGAATTATTATGTTTTCATAAGGGCATTTGAGTACCAATTAAAACTTACTCTCAGAAAACCTGGCAAAGCTACATGTAAAATCGTTAGACAAGATGGAGTTAAAAATCCCAACGTATTTTACTCGACAAATGTAACGCTTTACGAGTTAGAACATTAAGTTCATGTAATAAATTAAAATTAATTAATTGAGTCTTATATTGAATAATACAATATAATATAAGCCTTTCATATTGTAAAGTAATCTTGTATTAAAGCTACGCCGATAGAAAAGGTAAAATAAATCCGATTAAGTTTTTGGTGATCTTGTATTTAGGATTTTCTTAAGCTCTTGCTAATTTATTTTGTCAAGAAACTTTGTAATTGTTTAAACTGGTTTAACATTTTGAGAAATTACACAAATCCAGATATTATAATATTTATAGGAGCTCAGCAGGATGACATAATGTATGTGTGTGTGATTTGTAATTTCTTAAAGAGTGTGTATTCAAACTTAGTTTAGTATCAGATTTATAATTATTTTCCAATAAATAAAATGGCATTTATGCAATAGGATGCACAGAGTTGTTACTAATAATAATCTTGGGGTTCAGGTTAGCCATGTGAGTTAATGCGTTGCCTTAATCTCACATGGGAAAACTAGAGTGGCGAGTTCGATTCCCACCTGGGCAATAGGAATTTATTTAGAGACGAACTCATTAAATAAAATCCTAAGTCCCACCCTGGCTAGAAAAGGGTGGTAACCTGTGGATAACCTGTCCCAATTAGCCTTAGTTGCGAAAGGTGGACGTTAATCAATAATAATAATCTTACAGTTTTATTAATAATAGAATAAATTAAATGTTGCAGATTTAATTAGTAAATATTTTTTTTATTATTTCAGGGAGGTTTAGTGGATACTGGAATGCCTGATTTAAGTAACATTTTTCGTCTATTCAAGAAGATTATCAATGATATGAGAAATAATTGCCTCGTATTATTGCCTCATGAGTTGCAGATCACCTCTAAGAAGAAAGTATTTCTTATATATACTCCGATCAATGTATATATGGCCCTCTTCAAATTTCACAGTGAGTAGTTTTGCTACATTACTTTTTTTAAAATTTTATGGGGGCTCAGGTTAGCCATGTGAGTTAAGGCGTTGGTCTTAATATCATATGGTAAACCTAGAGTGGCGAGTTCGATTTCCGCCTGGGCATTAGGAATTTATTAAGTGAGGGACACATTAATTAAAATCATTAGTCCCACCCTGGCTAGAAAAGGGTGGTAACCAGTAGATTTCCCGTCCCAATTAGCCTTAGTAGCATAAAGTGGACGTAAATAAAAAAAATAATTTTAAATAAACGGATAAAGCTAAATAAAACCGTTTAAAAATATTATCAAAATATGCGGGTTTAATTCATAATTTTTATACAATTACGTCTTCCAATCATAATAATATATTTATTGTATAATATTAAATATTTTCTTATATCCGTTATATTTTAACAGAAAACATTTGAATTTTCTTTAAATATATGGAACATGTTAAAAACTAAATGCCAATAATTAAAAAAACAAAACATTTTATTTATTTATTAATATTAAATAAACGCCCTAGAAACAAAAAGTATAAAAATTCAAGAAATGAAAAAAATATCCTTTTCCTGAAAAATGTTGGTTAATAATAAGATATTGAAAAAAAACGTATATAGCAATATTCATAGAACATTACACTTTCAATATGAATGACTCAAAATATAAGACATAAAAAACTGGATAGCACATAGAATGCTTAATAGGTAGAAATGTGTTAGAAAGCAATAGAATCTGAGGACGAATTAATTGATACTAGGGCGTATTGAAAAGTAAGGTCTCCTATTTTTTTTTTCATAGAAAATTTAATTTATTTACAACTTTGGTTACATCGTTGGAAGGGTTGAATATTTACCTATTTTTCTACATATTCGCCTTTACGATCAATAACTTTTTGCATTCTGTTTACCAGCTTTTTAATGCCGGTGCCGTACCACTCTCCTGCCGCGTAGCCAACTGACGACTGCTTCTTGAACTTCCTCATCAGACTTGAATTTCTGTCCCCCAAGGTGTTTCTTGAGAGCCGGAAACAAGTGGTAGTCGCTGGGGGCAAGGTCCGTGCTGTAAGGAGGGTGGTCGATGATATCCCAGCCGAATCCATTGAGTAGGGTGGTCGTTTGATGTGACACATGTGGACGCGCATTGTCATGAAGCAAACACACTCCTTTGGTGAGCCTACCCCTTCTTTTGTTTTGAATGGCTCGCCGAAGTTTCTTGAGAGTCTCGCAGTAGCTTTCTGAGTTGATTCTTGTTCCTTTTGGCATGAAATCAACCAACAGAACCCCGTTCCGGTCCCAGAAAACGGTGGCCATAACCTTTCCCGCTGACTTCTCCGTCTTGAAATGCAGTCGCCAGTTGGCTTCGTGACGCGGCGGGAGAGTGGTAGGGCACCGGCATTAAAAAGCTGGTAAACAGAATGCAAAAAGTTATTGGTCGTCAAGGCGAATATGTAGAAAAATAGGTAAATATTCAACCCTTCCAACGATGTAACCAAAGTTGTAAATAAATTAAATTTTCTATGAAAAAAAAATAGGAGACCTTACTTTTCAATACGCCCTTATATTCAGTTAACTCCCTTCCAACCGCTATTATGAGTCGGATCAAAATAATCTATAAAACAAATCTAATTGAAAATTTAATTGTTTATAAATGTTTTTGTATACTCTATTTCGAATATTAAGCAAGATATTTGACTTTTTTTTTTTTAAATTTTCTGCCTTAAGTAAACCCCCACTTTTAGTAAACGCACGTTAACATTACATCAATATATCATGACGTCTATTATTTCAAGCTTAAATAAGAAATATTGCTTTCAACGGGACTTGATTATATGATGTACATGCAAAAAAGGAGAGCGATGATGCCATCAATTACGAGTTTTCGGTCTTGGCCCAATAATATTTCATGTATTTATACCGTACTAGGTATGAAACTTTTTTATTCAACAAGAATTAGTTAATAATGACTTATATATATATTAAGACCATATTAGTTAACGGTTTATATATACTAAGATCATATTAGTTAATGGCTGAAATAGGACGTGGAATAGGGGGACCGGGTTTATAGAAGGAGGGGGGTGGAAGAATTCGATAATTCAATATCTTCGTTATTATGAGTCTGTTCAAAAAATGTTATAGAACTCATTTTGTAAAACTATTGATGCTCTACAATTGGTGATGTATACATATTCTCGTAATTCTGATAATAAGCTAGTTATTAGTACATTCTTATTTCCAGCCTAGTAAACTAATACTCATCGGATTTCGACTTAGAAATAGAGAATATCTTGTGAGATGATACTTGTGTGTCATTCCTGAACTTAAGAAATCTGCTTAGTTTACTCAGCCCTTGCGCGATGGAATTTTATCGCTAAGGAACTTCCTTTACGTTTCATTCAAATTACATGAATGACCGTAATTTTACCAGGAGGAGTAGGAATTTAAAAATGGGATATAATTTACAATTTTATTTCTATCTTATATCTCCGTTGCTATGATTGGGGCGTAGAATTATTATATAAAGAATCTCGTAGATAACGTAATATCCATCTCTTTGAAAAACTGTATATTTTATCGGTGCTGTGTAATTCAAATATTCTTCATTCCTTACAAGACAATAACACTCTTATCCAGCACGTCCATTTTCGTGGCACATGGTAAGAGTGGACTCATTTCTTTTTTTTTTTTTTTAATGTTTGCCCAGAACATGAATTATTCAATATTTGTTATTTAACGATAAAATTGTCGAAGTTCCCATCTTTCTTGTTCACTATTTTTTTTGATTTTGTTGTTTAATTTTACCTCGGATTTTACTTTTAATAATTTCCAAAAAATTAACAATATTATTACTTACATTATTTTCAAAATAATATTGCCAAAATGAAATGAGACTCATCTTTTCAACATTGATTTTCATATATATATTTGCTTTATATAGCAATATTCCTAAAAATAATGAGAACATTAAATACCACCTTTAGTTTGAAATATAATTTTCTCTATCTTACTTACCTAACGATAAATTACCGTATAATATTCACGGGGAAAAAAAAACTATTTTATGTGGTACTGACCACAAAAAGAAACAAAAAAAAAACATGTGCTTTCTATAATTCCTAATGATAAAGCGAAAATTAATATATTAATTTTTTATGCTTTCCAGCTTATTATTATCTTATCTGTACCCAATTCATACAGGAGGATACGAATATAAATAAAATGTGATCCAGCAGTTATTTTTGAATGGAAAATCAGATGAGGGGACCACATGACTTTCTTGTACTCCGCCTGAATTAATTAACAATATTTTTCGTTGCATTTTATTTAAATGTTATATAAAATGATTTCAATGAGAAGTAGTACACGATATGCCTGTTACAAAAGATCGGATAGAAAAATTTCATAGAAAACAAAGTATAGTAGATATTTTTGTGATAAATGAAAATGATCGGATACAGTTGTTTTTATCTGCGTGCGGAGAAAATTCATTTTTGTTTCATTTTAGCCCTTCCGTAAACTTTCACTCCCTCTTAGTCAATTCCGATCAAATGGAGAGGAACACGACTAGGCGCAACAACAATCCCAATTATGAAATGTCAACATTTCAAGACTTGCTGTTTTTGAGCTGTGCGAGATACGTACATTCATCACGGTGAAACTAGTTAAATGGGTTAATGGAGGGTTAAACCTTGAAATTCCATTTATATCTGTAAACCGAAAATTATCGCGATTTTAATTCTTTTACAAGGAAGTAAATAGGGGACAAATTGTCCACAATACTATTTTTTAAACCGACAATAAGGTTTTATTTAAGCAACGAAGTCCATTCGCCGTAGAGCATAATGATGAGTGCTCTAACATACTTGATGTTAATTTGGAGGGTTCTATAAAGTGATACGGTGACTCTGTAAATATAGGTCATTGTAATTTGAATTTCATTTCTCATCTAAATTCTCTCCTGTACACCTTAATGACACTCCTATTTTCCCCTCTAAACAGCAGCTTTATTTCTTTTTATTATTATTATTTTATATTTTTGTTGGTCTGTACCATTATCACATTACATTTAAAGAATTAGTATTTCTATTCGCATTGTTTTATGAATATTTTCTTTTTTAACTTACTTATATCTTAGCAATGCGTTCGCCAATGCTATTTTTGAAATATTGTTATATATTTAAAATAATTGACTTTATTCATTCTCCTACTACATGTGCTATTGGCGTTAACGCTTTAGTTTTGGAAATCATTATTTCGGGTTGTATAGCTCCTGATTTAGTGTTAGTTTCAGTGCGTCAGATATAATACGGATTACTGTTTGACTGAATATTTCACTGATTTACCTTTAAGAAGCAACGCATAAACAAATATATTAAATTGTTCTAATTTAACCGATGGTATTGCTATAGCATAACTTAAATTCTAAATGACTTGAAAATCATATCTTAATGATGAATGGGAATGTCCGGTGCGCCCCAGTGTCATGATACCAATGGTCATACGAGTAACAAAAAAAAATATAATGATGATTGCATTTTATAACGAGCTTATTGTTATTTTAGTCGTCTGTACACGATTACAATTTGATTTATTGGTGCTTCTCTAATTTCATGCTTTCCGTTGTACACGAATGAAAAAAAAAAAAACATAATTAAAGAATGTTTTGTTCACCTATATTTTATTCTCAAAGCTGTTTTACATGGTCCGTTTTACCTCGAACGCCTTTCAGGAAGCACGATTAAATAAATACCTCCATAGACCCGAGGAGCCAATATTCAACCTTTGCAATACTCATTAAGCACTAATCATAAATATTTATAGATTATTATTATTGTCTCTATTGGTAATTGCAAGTCTTGATGAATTCTAAGATCTTTATGGCTGTTGAATCGACATACGTATTTATTTGAGCTCCGAAATTGCGTTCTGTATAGTAGTGTTGAAGTCACGCAGGGGCTGCGTAAACTAAGCAGATTTCCCTCGTGAAGTTTAACAATAGATAAATCTACATAATGGTAACACAACAGCACCGCCAATATTAAGTGAATAAATACAAACGATAATAAGAAACCTCCCTACAGGAAATGCCTGAAATGTAAAAAAAAAAAAGGTCTGCCAACTTCTCACCGGAAAGAAAAACAATTACTGAAATATATCAGAATATAAAATATTAATTTTATCGAAAACTATTTAATATATCTATTACTGGAATTTATAATGAATCAGAATAATTTTTATCTCAATCAATCAAATTTTAGTAGTCCAAGAACTTAAGAGGAGGGAGGTCACCAGAACATTTTTGCATGTATCTCGTATAATAGCACTCTTGAAAACAATATCTGGTATTTAAGCTTAGAATATAGTGTTTTATTATATAACGGAGTATTGTTTATGTAGCATGAGTAGAAGTGGGGGTTTGCTTAAGGCTGAAAAATGCAAATATTTTGGTTAATATTCAAGATAGAGAACAAATTTATAAAAATCATTAACCAATATGTATAGCACATTTAATTTTCAATACGATTGGTTCTATATAATGTTTCTATTCGACTTATAGTATCTGAGATATTTCGAATTTTCAAAAATCCCCCTCCTTAAGGGAAATCTGCTAAAATGCGGTGAAAAAAAATGTGATAGCAAGTGTCACTTCAAATTTGATCCTCTCCCTCATCAAAACATTCTTGATACATTCTGTGGCCAGTTTCAAGTGTTATAAGAGATAATTATTTGCTCCATTCTTTTGGAATAAATACTTCGTTACTGATCTCAAATTACATTTCTGTTGTCTCGTTATACAGTCCTAAAAGATTCCAGTACAGTATTTAATTTTTTTTTTTTTTAATGAAACTAAGAGCAATATGATGAGAGTGTATTTTTTAAATTTAATTCTGAAGACGTAGACTAGTTTTTAGCGGCTATTATAATGTGATGGAGTGAAGAAACCGGTGTCTTATCTGTTCGAATAAAAAATGTCCTTTATTGTAGGGAGTGGAGCCGGTGACGTCACGAACATGGCCGTACCACAAGACAGGATGCCGATATTGATTTTCTTCTTAGCTGCTGACTTGAGGACCCCTCCTTACCCAGTCGCCATGGCAACCCCTACCTTGACCAATCAGATACAGCCAGCCGCCAGACCACCCTCCTTGAGCCTCTTCCTTCACCCCATTACCCTCACACACAAACACCCTCATACCTAAGAGGGGCTCTTTTTTTATTTTTATTTATCACACATTTTTCATAAAAGGATAAAATAAATACGGTCAGAAAAAAATACAGCCCTAAGCAAAAAAAAAAGAAAAGCAGTCAGGGGACTGCCGGTAAAAGTGAAAACTCCTTTAGCTTTGATCGCTCAATTTTGGCACTGCCGAGAAATTTTTTTTGCGAAGTCTTATTTTAAAAATATTTTTAGTTATTTATCAATAAGTAACAGTTATGTTCTATTTTACATGAAAAAATGAAATGACAAAAATAATAGTGATAAAAAAAATAATGTACCACGAATTGTTTTATTTATCAATATAAAATACTATACATAATTATTTCAGTTATTTTACATAAAAGAAAAAAAATACATTTCAGAATTATTACAAATGCTTTACAAAAATAAGTTAAGTACACTCAGAAAAATCAATTTCTATCCATAATTTCAACAACTCTTGCACCATCATCACTGCCAGCATCATCACCAATTTCTAAAACTGATACAATCGGTATATGGTAGCTAAAGTAGGATACAAACAGTTTTGATTCGAATTTATTTAAATATCGGAATTTATTTAAATATTCGAATTTATTTATTTAAATATTCGAATTTATTTAAACTTCGGATTAAAATATCTATGAAAATAAAAATGGTAGATATATAGTATCTGTAAACGAAATGATGCTGGTTTTGTCCTCTTTAAAATGGTATGCGAACGAAAACTCTAGCTAATTTGGTTCAGGAGTTATGAAGAAAAGAAGCTCCTTTAGCTTTGAGTTGAGTACTAGTGGTGGCGGTGGCGGTGTCGCGATTTCATACTTTTTTCCTCTCCCGCAAATGCTTCCTTACGGGGTGCACAACGTGCCTAAAGATGTTTTCACTTCAAAAAAAAAGCACACATTACGACCTTCCCACATCAATTTAGGTCAGCTCTGGAAACGTTGAAATTATTGGTATATTTTACTCACTTCTCTTTTTAATATTTACAGAATCGGCTCTTCTTAGAGGCTAAAACTCCCTATTGCCACTGCAGTTTTATAACACCACAAAAACATTAATATCCGTTCCATCCTTTCATTTGCTCTACATGTTTCAAACCATAGGACGCCACTTCAGTCGCATAATTTACTCATGACTGCTCTGAAGAAGTGGTCTATTCTTCGAAAACCCGGCCATGTGGGCATATCTCAAATTAATATAGTGGACAAATCAAACAAAACAATCAGCTGAACTTGAACAAATAGATTTTTTGGATATACCTCACCAAGACGCTTTCTCTCAAATAAGAAAACTCGCAATTAATGACTGGAATAATTTATGGGGTAACACTGACAGTAAACTTAGAGAAATCAAATCAAACACGCTCAACTGGACTTCAAGTAATAGACACTAGAAGGAAAGAAATTGTACTTACAAGCCTATGCACAGAGCACACTAGACTAACACATTCATATCTAATGAGCAGACAAGATGAACCTATATGTTGCTACTGCAACAGAACGCTGACTGTAAAACACATATTAACTGACTGCACACAAGTAAAAACGGTGTTAGCTGATTAACTTATAATGAAGGAGGATTACATCACCAGGCCTTACAATTTAGAAAATACGATCAGCTTTGCTAATTTTTAAAACCTATAGAGTAGGGGTAAGTTGTGAAATCAAAAATAGCTCCACTATTATGCATCATGTCAAAAAATGTGAAAGGCAAACACATTTTTCTTTAATTGATATTCCTGTCAAATAATTTCTCATTCGTACGGGTATGGAAATGATTAGATTAGTGAAACTTTGAAGTGTGCCAAATAGATAGATTTTATAGTTTATAAAGTAATTTTTGTAAGATTAGAAAAAACATGTTGTTTTTAATTTTTAAACGAAATAAGCTTTCTAATATTTACTCAGTACTTCTGTAACATTGGGGTATCTGAGAATACTTGCTCAAAAGGATGAAAATGAAATATAACCTATAATTGTACCTATTTAATCGTTTTTATTTATTTATTTATGGAATTTAATATCAATTTGCCACATCTGTTCTAACCCGAACTACTTTATTATTACAGAAAATAAAAGTAGATTCTCAATGAAATTTAGCACACCACCCCATCTCATTATTCAATCATAATAGACCTCTATAACATATGAAAACAACCATACTTTTATATTTTCGTTTCATTAGTTATTATTTTAATTTTAAGTTATTAGAGTGGTATATTGAAATATTCGTAATAAAGGATTGAAATCATATTTGAATATCTCTAATATGATGACTCAAAACCAATGAGGCGTTTTGTTTTCCATTTGATACATAATTAATTCATTCTTTTTTTTATTTTAGATGTGTGACCAAGCTACTGATAAGTTCCTGATGATGAAGAATATTGCTGAGGTGCCTTATTGACTTTAAAGTTATTTTAATGGGTAATTCAATATTACTTCCTTTAGATGATAAAATACAATTTATTTATTAAAATTATAAATTACTTAAATCAGCTATTGAGGTCGTACTCATGGCGCGATTTTCGAAATGTTTCGTCATATGTCTATCGATCCTACCTAGACGAGGACGAAAATGAGATTCAAACAGTGTGTGTGTGTGTGTGTCTGTTACCGCTCTCGCGGTCGCAATTATTGTTATTACCAAACTCGATATTTAGCCGTTTTATGTAAAAAGTAAGTTAAAGTTCGTTAAACGCTGAAATCGCACCAGGGGGGGGGGGAGGGGGTTTAAAGGAGAGGAATTTTGAAAATTCGAAATATTTCTGTTACTATTCGTCGGATCGAAAAATTGTGTAGAACCAATCTTATTTAAAATTAAATTTACTATAAATATTCTTATATACATGTCTTCTCTATCCTGAACATTAGCTGAGATATTTGCATTTTTCAGTTTTCATCCTTCATCAATAAGCTGTTATTTCATGAACCACTTCATTACAAGGTGAAATACGAAATATTGTTTTCATTGAACCTTTATTTTGTGAGATATATGCAAATGCGTTCTGTTGACCCCCCCCCCTCCCCATTTTGTTCTTGGATTACTAAAATTTAAGTGATTGAGATAATACTGTTTCTGGTTCATTGCAAATTACAGCACTAGCTTTAGTAAATTGTTCTCAAGAAAATTAATATTTTATATTCCGATATATTTCATTAATTGTTTTGTCTTTCGGGTCTAACTGTCTATTCAACGCTACGAGGTTGGCGGGCCTGTTTGTTTACAATTCAGCCGCTTTTCGATGTAGAGATTATTAACTAGTATTCTAAATTGACTGAAAGATGTTCTCATTACCGTTTGTATTTATTCACTTAACATTCACGGTAGTGTTACCAGTATTTATATTTATCTATTGTAAACCTTCGCGTGGGAAATCTCCTTAGTTTACGCAGCCATTTTGTGACGGATTTTTTAATTTTGAGATACATTGCATAATAATTATATCAACTATAGCCTGTTTCATTTAACTTTCGGTAAGCTGCATGAATATAGACAGCAGTCTATTGCTGCTATCAGTATGTACACAGACAATGGCTGTAGCACCATGTGAAATTCTTCGACTCACTCCAGTATCTCCCTAACCCACTATTCTCAACACTCGTCCCTCCCCTCCTCCCTGAAAACTGGCAAGGAAATCGAGGAAATAGAGTGCAACTCATTGACATCACTATCCTACCCTAGTCCCAACAAATGTATATAACAAATAACAAACAATGTAAATAAAAGTAATGTAAATATGTATATATATGTAAATAAATAAGTTTAGTCACTGCCGGAATACCGGCAGTCTTTTCCTTCGTCTTCTCATCTTCTACTATCTCCATCACCTATTTCCTTCTTTCCCTATCGGATCCAAAGGGTAAACCAGCTACCCTAAAGAAGTTCACAAAAAATAAAAATTGTACAGTACTGTGTTGTAATTAATCACAACTCCCCCTTAAAATAGTATCACTGATACAGCAAAGGGGGCCTCTCGGCTCAACCTTGGTGTCTACAAACACCAGCCTTTTGTTTTCTTTTCCCTTGGTTCGTTTTGTGAGATCTTTTTTGCTGTGACTCAGAAAAAAAAAGAAAAAAAAAAGGATTTACTAGGCTGGGTTTCAGATATACAGGACTCTTTCAGAGTAATCTCTTCGGGCTCATCTTAAGAAAATATGAATCTGTTTTTCTCTTCCGGATGTGTAATCAGTGACCTTCACATTAGCCACCCCCTGCTTACTGACCTCTTTTAGAAAATCGATATTCTTGACTTCGTCTTGCTGCACTCACTTCCCAAGCTCACTTCGCATTTAAAACAACTTCAGGATGTGGGCGTGTTAATTTCACATTCATGGTGCATTACAAAAAAGAATGACACTCCATTTATAAGAATAGTTCATTCTATGATTCGAATTCACTTACTTCGACTATCGTGGCTTAATGATGCTTTTCTATGCATGCTCCTATCACCCCATATAATTTGAAATGTTCATTAAGTACTCTATATTTTCATTGTTATCAAGGTTCACTGGTGTACTATACACATTATTTTCCCCTAGATATTAATTAATATGAAGACTTAAGTCAGTGGGATATATATTATAATAATGATAGAGTATGCGACATCAACTGATTCCTTATAAATATACCTATTAATGACTGATAAAAATTTAAAATTCATGGTCCCATTTACCCCATCATATGCTAATTATTTCAGGTAGTTACGGTTTACGTGAGAAAAAGAAAGTAATGTGTAATTGTCCAAGACTCATCTCTACACCATTAATTAGGTACAGAGAAGCATAAAAATCTGAATATATTTATTTATGGATTTTAAAAGAATTTTGCTATTAAATAAATTTAATGAACTACATATCAGACGAAATAGAATTATTATGAAGACTTTATTATTAATATGAATGCCTAGACAATTAACAATCTTAGCCATTAACAAAATAAATTCATTTTTTTTCAGGCTTTTAAATTGAGAACTAGTGGAGAAAAATACAACACATCGATCATCCCTCCATGTTGATGGAGCAAGAACTATATAGGCCATCAGTTTCAGGTATTTTTCCCCCCTTATTCAATGAGTTTTCATAATAATATTAAAATAGCTGGTATTTGATTCAGTATAATTATTTGGGAATTTGTTAATTTTTGGGCTTTTGCCTACTTCACTGTATTTCATAAATGATATTTATATTAATACTAGATAACCCGGCAAACGTTGTTTTGCCATATAAATTATTTCTAGTTTCTAGATAAATTCTAGTGTAGGCAAAAAGTAACTTACTTATTATAAGTGTGTGTGTGTGTGTGTGTGTGTGTGTGTGGTATATGCATGAGATAGGCTTGGAGCGCTATGAACGGTAAGGGAATATAAAAATAACAAACGCCAAACAATATTATTTTTAAGTTATTTTAGTTTATTTCTTAAAATTACATATCACATATTAATTACGACAGTAACACTAACAAACAACATCAATCTTTTAATGCTATAGCGTGAACAATATTTTTTGTTAGCCCATCTTTAGCGAGCACAAACAAACTGGATGGTTTACCCACTCGAGAGCATGCTACGTACAATTGCCCGTGTGAAAAACATGGTGTACTCAAATCTAAGCCACAAATAGACATCGTTTGGCCTTGGGATTTGTTGATTGTCATTGCAAATTGAAATTTTAATCGAAGTACAGTTAAAAACACTATAATTGATCAGTTATCGAGCGGGATGATACTGATTAAATTACTAAAATGGCTATAAAAAAATAGGGGTTGGTGATAAAAAGGTAAAAATTTAGGGTTGTATGTATTTTATAATACCACATTATAAAAAAATAAAAACAAAAAATTTCGTCCAAAAATTAAAAAAAAAATGTTAAGGGTGAACAACCCTTATCACTTAGGGGTATGAAAAATAGATAGTAGCCGATTCTCAGACCTACTGAATACGTACGCATATAAAATTTGGTAAACATCGGTAAAGCCGTTTCGGAGGAGTACGCTAACTAACATTGTGACATGGAAATTTTATATATTAGATAGAAAAAACTACATTAGTGTTATTTTGGTGTGTTGTAAGCGACACCGGAATTAAGTTTTACGAAATAATAGACGATAGGACAATGTAAGTTTAATTTGTAAAATGATCTCAGTAGCTCAACATATTTCAGATTACCTGCGTTATTAGTATTCTTGCCGACGACGATAAAGCTATCTACAACCTCGATCAAAAGTGTCTTTTTAAATATAAGTGTTGTCTTATTTTTAAAAATAATGTTTTTTTTTCATTCCGACTTCTACTAAAGATTTTTAGTTACATTTTATTCAGGAGAAACAAGAGATAATAAACTGGTGACCCCAAGCTGGGAGAGAAACAAATCGATTATTAAGATTCAAAAATGAACGCTCTTCGATGGATTGTTCAGTTCTTGTGAAATAAATAAGTTTTAATGTATATTCGGTTCTTCGGTACTCGATGATAACGGAGATATGAGGAAATACAGTATAACTATTTTGAACTATTCATCAATGCAAATTGCAATAAAACTCGGCACTCACATAAAAAGTAGCTCAAGACAACACCGTGAGAATTTACTTTCCCACTGGAGATTATCCATGTCACTGAGAAAATATAAAAATAGCTCGTTAAAAGTACAATGGTAACCATCTAAGGTAACTTTTGTTTTGAGAAAATATTAAACATAAATGGACTATTTTATTAAGCACTGTTATTTGAAATAACATTTTTAAATCTAAAATTTTCTATTACTTCACCAACAAAGAGTTTAAAAAAAGTCTGTCATGCGGGTCCTGGATAAATTAAGCAATTATCCCATGATTAAACTTGGAAAAGATATTCTTGATTCATTTACAAAGGCCACCAACAAGTGTAATGGACAAACAGGAATATGATAACCACGTTTTAAAATTTACTCCCTATTTCACCCTAGTAAAGGCCCGAATTAAAGCATGCAAAGTATTTAAGGTGTGTATCATTTCTTAGACTTCAGATTATTGTGAAAATATGATAAGTTGGAGAGGGAATTTGGAAGGAAAACTAAAACTAAAATAAAAAAAAATAATAATGATAAAAAAATTGATAAAGAGGCATAAAATTAAATTATGGCAAATAATCTAATCAGTAGGATCTCTATTTTGAAAAATTAAATAAGAACTGGGAAAATTACTACTTCCTATGTCCCCCTTTCTTTAAAACTTTATTCCTTCTTATTTTATTTTAGTTATTTTGGAACGTAGGCTTTAATTTTAGCGTAAGCTATTTAATACCCCGAGTTCAATAAACTATGCATTAGTTACACAAGAGCAGTCATGTTCGTCTTACATTAATTTTTGGTGTACGTCTATTTTTTTTTTTCTTTTTTTTATGTCTATGGTGTAAAATATATTTTCAAGCTATTCAGAAATAATGTTATTGCACTTTTAGGCTGACCCTCGTGATTGTTCTGCTAAATGAGAAATGCTGATTTGCACGAGGAGGAAGAGCGGAGGATGTTGAGATCGGTTCTTCTGCTGTTCTCTGCACCAGACTGTCCAACAATAAAGGTATCAGAAAGATTGGTGAGAAATCAAGAGTTGTTTGAGCTCCGTATGGCACTAAGCCAACATAAACTGACAAAAGAACGGTGTCCTGTCCAACTCATAATTTGTTAGTGAAAATTAAGAAAATACATTAACTTAGATCTATGTATATATATATATATATATATATATATATATATATATATATACATACATACATATAAAGATTTTTCTAAAAATTTTAATGTAAATTCTAGTCAGTTATACTCAATTCTTGTTTGTATATATATATAAAGCTACTAACATAGAATAACTAACCTCATTATATAAGGCCTACGCCTTGCTATAAAGAAATTCCTTGTTAGCAATAAATAAAATAATAATAAATAAATAATATATATATATATATATATATATATATATATATATATATATATGTATATATATATACACTCAACCGCAAAACAAACCGGACACTTCATTTTTGTCGTATTAAAAGCTAATTTTCAGCAATTTTCTTTATGTGGGTATTCTAGTTATTACAGAGAATTTAGAGTCTAAGTCCATTGAACTAATCCCTTCAGGATTAGTAAACAATTAGATAAAACTCAGATTAGATATATGTGTCGTGAAGTTGATCTATACTAAACTGTAAGTAGTTTTTCGCACATTTAAACATCTTTAATTATTAACCAAGCATTTTCTTTAATTAATGTTTTATTTTTATTTCGGTCCAGAATAATGGGTCTTTCAAACTTAGATGGAAGGCCGGAGCTTACGTTACATTGACGAAACGTTTGGAGTAGCGAAGTCTACCATTCACTGTAATAAAAATGAAGAATAATTTTTTTTTTAAATGTGTTAATTTATCTTTTTCTTTTTAATTTTGTATTTTTGTGTAAATAATCAATAAAAATTATTCACTTTTGGCAGATTTTGTTTAAATAACCTATAGATTAACCAATTATTTTAATTAAAATGATTAATATACATATATATTAAGTATTTAACAAAATTATAAGACTAAATCTAAGTGTCCGGTTTTTTTGGGGGTTGAGTGTATATATGAGTGTGTTTTTGTGTATTTGTATGTTAACACAGTAGCGGTCGCAATTTTCGGTTACCAAACTCGATATTTATTTTATTTATTTATTTATTTAAACTTTTTATGTAAAACTAAAGATCAAGCTCGTTAATGGCCGAAATCCAACCTGTGGGAGGGGAGTTCTAAAATTCGTAATATCTCCGTTATTATGCGTCGGATTGTATGGAACTAATCCCATTGCAAATGTAACGTACTATAAATGCTGTTATGTACGTGTTTTCACTATATTGATTACTAACTGAGATATTTGTTTTTTTCCCCTTAAATAACCCCCCCCCTCCTACTCATGTCATATTAATAAAAACTTTTTTATTATGAATCACTTTATTTGAAGCCTAAATACCAAATATTGTTCTCATTGAACTTTTACGTTTTGAGATACGAAGGCGCACGAGGGAAATCTACTTAGTTAACGTAGCCCCTGCGCGACGAAGTTATGTTAGGTTTTTGAAAAATTCCGCTATGCAGACAACCTCGATAGTTGCTTTTCCATGAGAGCAACCCGCTAAAATATCTATATATAGGTCAATGTATTTTACAGAGGGCATCACACATATATTCCATTGTCGTTTGTAGAACAAAAGATTATTGTCCCTTTCAATCATTGAGGAGAATGGACGGGGTTGGGAGGTTGTAAAGGATATTGCTTGGAGGTTCTGTGGGAAAAGATGAGTATGAAAGGGGAAGAGAGGAATATCTGAGATAGAGGAGTGTAGCCTACCATCTATTTCTGAGCTAAAGGCTATTGAGCTTCACCTCCCTTCTGCACTATCAAAAGCACCTTCTGTCCCCTTATCCTCTCAGAGGGCTCCACTCTATTCAATACCTTCTCAGATATCATCCTACTTCCCAGCCATATTGATACACCTAGGAATTTCATTTGACATTAACAGGAAAATGTTTTGGTGTACATTCTGGAGAACTTGCACGTGGTCAGCTTTTGACACGAATATTATTATTTAGGAGCACCCGCGACCAGCATCGCCTTTGCTTAAGTAAAAAAAAAAAAACTATTAACCCTCGGTCGGGCGCGTGTATCTCAGAGATCATCCTCAACCGTTTTTACGGAAATACAGTTTTTTAATATATATTTTGTACTAAAATGTTCAGTGTGTGATTAGAAACCATAACAGAGGAAGTATTTGTTTGAAAGAAGTAAATAATTTTTAAAATTGACAAGTATTATAATATAAAAAAAACCGTGGACGATAATTTTTAAAATATACTTAAAAAATACAAATATCAAAAGGAATTGTTTAAATGCACATGCCTTAATTATACATAATTCATTTCAGTTTGTGAACAATATAAAAGAATTATCTCAATATAACTTCATTCAAAAATAAGTAGCACGAAATCACTTTTAGATAAGACTTATTGAAAATCATCAAAACATTTTAAAAATACCAGTTAAATTGTTATTTCTTTTGCAGAGCTGCATTACAATTAGGACAAAGCATGGAACTATGTTGTAAACAAATTTTGTTTTTGCAAATCTCACAATAGTAATTAGCACACCTACATTTATTTTCAGTTTTGCTTGGTTCACATCATTTTCTTTTGTTCGTTGTAGCGGAGGGACTTTTTTAATGCTGCTCTGTACTTGAGTACTATGTATTGTCTTATGAGTCTCTGTAGTCTACAAGTTTCGTCCATAGTTCGGTTGATAAACGTCTACTGTTGTCACTGCGTCCTACAATATATCCTTGTACAAGTTCTTCTGAAAGCTCAAGTTTGAGCAAAATAATAGAATAATAGGTTTATATGATTCCATTTAATAAAGAGAAACTTAATTGATGTACATATTTATGAAATAGGTTTCAAAAGAACTTACGAGATCGGGCGCGTTGTATCTAGGAGATAAAACTGATTGACAGGCGAAACACACGACTCCGTTAAACACAGTGACACAATATACCTTGAGGGGGAGACCTATAAAGAACGTAACTCGGAGCACTACACCACCACTCTCTGCTAGGAGGAGTGGAAAATATTTTTCTAGAAACTGTGTATCTGAGAGATCACGCGTCCGACGGTGGGTTAATAACGGTCTACTAAATAAACGTAAAAAAAAACACTTAAATACTAGTAACGAACACAACAAATAAACGTTAAACACTATTAATAAATAAAACATCAAAAAATAATAAAAACAATTAATATCGTAAGCTAAAATAACTGTTAAATATAATTATAATAAAAACATAACCATTAATAAATATGATTAAAAATGCAATAAACAATATTAAAATTTCGTTTAAAATGTAATAAATAGATTAAAAAGTTCGTCACGCAGGGACTGCGTTAACTAAGCAGATTTCCCAAGTAAAAGTCCAATGAGAACATTGTTTGGTATCTGGGCTTCAAATAAAGTGCTTCATATTATAACAGCCTGTCGTTAATATGGCATGCGTATGAGTGGGAGTTTACTGGAGGCCGGGAACTAAAAAATGTAAACATCTCCGTTAATATTAAATATAGAGAAAAGTCCGTCACGCAGGGGCTGCGTAAACTAAGCAGATTTCCCTCGTGAAGTTATACAATAGAGAAATCTGCCTAATAACAACTGTAGTAGTAAGAAACCTCTAAACCTATTCACGAGGGACGAATAGTTACGAAAACGGCCGCCAGAGCTCACGGCGGCAAGTCCGAACATAGACTGCTGCCGAGCACAGGCAGAATACAAATGCAAATATCTCAGTTAATATTCAAGATACAGAATAAATGTGTAGAACAATATTTATAGTAAATTTAATCTGCATAAGATTCATTCCATACAATTTTTTGATCCGACGCATAATAACGGAGATATTTTGAATTTTCAAAAATTCCCCCTCTAACCCCCCCCCCTCCCACTGGTCCGATTCAGCCATTCCGAGTTTGGTAAAGATCAAACAAAAATTGCGACCGCGAGAGCGTTAACAGACATATATATATATATATATATATATATATATATATATATATATATATAATTTTTAACGGACCTCATTTCCGTCATCTCCTGGGTAGGATCGATGGACATTTGAAGAACTTTTTCGAAACTCGCATCATGAGTACGACCTCAATAGCTGATTTCCCTAAAGGGAAATCTAATAAAACTAACTGTAGCAGTTGATTTAAATATATAGACATAGAGAGGTAAGTGGAGAGACACTGGTCGTGCGTGTTGCAAGTTGAACGTAAAAATAAGAGCAGGTTCGATTCCCGACAAGGGAGAATATTAGTTCACAATCATAGTTCACCAGGTCGCTAGAAGAGCGTGCTTGTGTCGGAGTGTTTATGGATCAGCGGGACTTTAAAGATCATATACGAGTGACAGCTCCTCGGGATGACAAACCATTTGACTCTCTCAGCTCCCGTCCACAGGGAAGTAAGCCGACAGTATGAACTGGCCACAGGCTCTCCGGCTATGATGGGGCTCGTCAGCCGACTAGAGACAACTCATTTCAGGACACCCTTTTGATAACGGGGGTTGTACGTCGAGCTGACTACTCACTATGTAAAAACTTTGATCACGAATCCCTTGAGTCTCATTAAGAATCTCAAAGGTCTATAATGCCAGGCGAAAAAATAAAAAAGACATATAGACACAGAGAAAGCGAATTTAATTATATTACTCTACCTATCAAACTATACTTTTTTCCCAGAAAAAAAAAGAGATCATATACATTTGGGCTCGCTACACCCTTTGAGATTAACCACACGGGTCAAAATTTGCCTAACACACCTAGGACAGAACCTAACCTAGACTTAATACAAGAAAAATAATAATACTAATAATAAAATAAAGACTACTGCATCCTGTTCGGAAGGTGGCCATTTTCTTAAATGTTCCAAAATTCATATTGCCACCCCCGGAGTATCCGCAGGGTCATCCAGTGCAGGACTCGGCTTCCCACGCCAATAATCCTAAGCTCCTTCGCCTTGGCCCAACAGAGATATTTCGAATTTTCGAAAATGCCCCCCTCTAAACCCCCCCCCCTCCCACTGGTCCCATTTCAGCCATTAACGAACTTGGTCTTTCATTTTACATAAAACAACTAAATATCGAGTTTGGTAACGATCAAACAAAAATTGCGACTGCTAGAGCGGTAACGGACAAATATATATATATATATATATATATATATATACAGTTTTGAACGGACCTCATTTTCGTCATCAACAAGGTAGGATCGATGGACATTTGAAGAAAAACCTCGAAAATTCCGTCATGAGTGCAACCTCAATAGCTGACTTCCTTTAGGGGAAATCTGCTAATAAATGTATAACAATATTTGTAGTACTTTTATTTTGTTTGCAATTAAATTGGTTTTATACAGTTTTTCGATCAGACGTATAATAACGGGGATATTTAGAACTTTCGAAATTACCCCTCTAAACCCCCTCTCCCGAGTTCGATTTCAGCTATTAACGAACTCGACCTTCAGTTTTGTATAAATCACTTATATATCGCGTTTTGATACGATTAAATAAAAATTACGGCAGCTAGAGCGGTAACAGGCAAATATATATATCTGAAATCTCACCAGAAAGAAAAACAACTACTGAAATATATCAGATTATAATATATTAATTTGATAAAAAACTATTTACTATATCTAGTACTGTAATTTATAATGAATTAAAATAATTTTTATATCAATCAATCAAGTTTAAGTAGTCCAAAAACTTCAGACGGGGGGGGGGTCTCAAGAAAAATTTGTATATACCTTGTATAAAAAAGGTCTCTTGAAAATAATATTTAATATTTAAGCTTCTAATAATATGGTTTAATACATAACCGAGTATTGTTTTTGTAACTTGAGTAGAGGTGGGGGTTTACTGAAGGCTGAAAACTGAAAAATTCAAATATCTGGGATAATATATAAGATTGAGAATAAATGTAATACAACAATTTTTATAGTACATTTAATTTACAATAAGATTAATTCTATAGCTTTTTTCGATATGAATTATAGTAATTTTTAAAATCATCCCCCTTAAACCCCACCTATCTCTTGTCCGATTTCAACCTATAACGAACTTGATCTTTCTTTTTACATAAAACGATTAAATATCCATTGAGTTTGGTAACCATGAAACAATAATTGTGACCGCTAGGGAGGTAACAGACAAAAATATATATGTATACACAATTTTGAACGGACCTTATTTTCGCCATCTCCTAGGTAGGATCGATATACATTTGAAGAAAAAATTCTGACATTGATATACTGACATTGATATTAAATTTATAAAAAAAACAAAAAAAACATGGAAAAATATTATAAATTATTTATTACATTAGAATGATTTAAAGATTGAATTAAAATGTGCCTTTCATTTTGAGTATAGAGACTTGACAATAATCACTAGCCAGAAGCGATTAGAAATTTTAAATTTCCCTGAATATCATGCATTGACTCTATTTTTCTGCATATATACCGGCAATTTAATAGCGGCTAGAATTATCCGGTTAATTTAATCTTTTTTTTTTGTTTTATTTATTAATAAACTAAATATCACTGTCTGTACATCATAGATATGACGACTAGCTTTATACCTAAATATATATTAAAAAAATTAGCAGATTTACGTTAAGGTAAATAAGCCCTTGTGTTTATACTCCTGACGCGATTTTCGAAATTTTCTTCAAATGCTAATCGATGGTGTTGTAATGTTGAAGTACAAACATTTTGATTGCCTCGCATATATTGACTCCATTAATTATCTTCTAATTGTTGCACAAATAATCATTTGTGTAAAATTTACTCAAAATGAATGAAAAATAATAAGTAAAGATATATTTCCTCAAAAAATACACGTTATTTTACTAATTAATGCACACGATATCTGAAAATCTTACTAAGCGATTGGGAATACGTAGTGCATTGATTACATACGATGAAGTTATTGTAGCATACCAGTGTTTAGATAAGGTCATGAATCAAATATCTCATTTTATAATTTAGCATAAAGTTTTTTTTTTTTTTTTTTTTTTTTAGTAATAAGTAAATGAATTCTTACTGTACAGTTTTCTTTTGAAATATAGATTTTATAAACATTCACAGCAATAAAAGTAAATTCAGGTTAAAGTTAGGTAAAGTTGTCAGTCCATTGAAATTGAACATTACCTCGTATTTCAAAAATAATATTCAATGTGATAAATTTCTTATAAATAGTTTGTAATATATTCAAATACACCACTTTATTTTCATAGTCATACAATACAATAATTTATTCTTTTGATTTATCATTTGTTAAATACAATGTATCAATATATACCACGCAGTTTTTGATGTCAAGGTTAATTAATTAATATTTCCATTAGAACTGACTATTCTTTGAAGACTCAATAAATATATGCATCATGAATAGGCCAACATCATTTATGATCGCTCAAATAACATAAATTATAATTCTAATTTATTTATTTTTTTTGTCATAGGCACATTGGAGAAAGTGACATAGGAAAATGAAGATATCCTGCTTCAAATTCCAGAGGCTCCTATATTTTTTCTACAGCTCAAGAAAATATATGTATTTACAAAATGGAATGTTTAGTTTTTGTAAACAAAAAATGTATAAGGAGTGTTCATTAATATTATGGGAACCGATTAACACTAATTTTGTCATAATACTTATTATGTATTATTTTAATATATTGTATTATAATTTATAGAATTGCTAAAAAAAATTTACTTCTGAGTGGCCACATTCTGCAATGAAGACCAACATTATTCCCTGTAAGATTCCAGGAAGTACTAATGTGCACTTGTGGCTTTATATATGCACAATTTTAAATCAAAGTATGTCATAGTTGTTTGTGTAATAAAAAGAAAGACTTATGTTTTAAATACATTACATAATATTGATCAAATGAGATGTCATTGATAAAGAATTATTAAACTGTTTAAAAAATGTAACATCATTCTCTTGGATCATCATTTCATATGATTAGATTTTATTGTACTGATAATTCTTGATTATTCTTTAAATTCTACAAACTTTGTATCATAATTTAAGGTATTTACAATTATTATATAAATTTTGACATTTATTTTTTCATTATGTATGTGTTCCAAGTAATTTATACTTTAATTGCATAAAAATACAAAACCATGGTTGGTCAAGAACCTTGACCCTATATCATAAATTTGTTTATCTCTTATTAATAAAAGTCTTATATGTTAAATGCACTTTATTTTCATGGAATAAAGAATTTTAGTTATTTACTTACTATATTTACATGATATGTAATGTTAAGAAATATTGAATTTTGAGATTTGTGAAGTCAAAATTATACCCACAATTCATAATGCGAATATTAGATTTACATTGATAATAATTTCAATCATGTAACTACGCCAATAAAGTATTAAAAATTGTAAGTCTCCTAATTCCCTAATTTGTGAAAAACTCAGGCAGTCACATATTTCACTCAAATCGACAACTTTCAGAAAACCACTTTTAATTATGAATAACAAATGTGCGCTTAATTTTGTTAATTAGATATTCGTTTCATATTTTATTAGAGATGCCAAGAATATTTTTTCTTAGCTAGAAATTATCTTTATCTTATCTTATCATTAGATAAGATCAATCAGGTATTATTTTCATATTTAAATGCGACATCTTGCAAAATATATTTAAAAATATTAGAAATGTATTACTCTATGATACTTTTAAATGTTTACAATAGTGCTGAAAGTTTATATAGGACAGATAACGGTGTTGTGAAATTTATTATAATTTAGCACCAATACAATGCAGCATTAGATGATAAAAATGTAAAATGTTTGGCCATACTATAATCTCAACGCATAAAAAAAAACAACAAAAAAAAACAAAATGGTTTTGACTTTCTCATTAAAATATTTGTTATTAAAACGAAAATTCTTTTATATTTTGAATCATTCATTCCTTGTATTTCCTTCGAATTATTCATTATAATAAAATTTAAGATTTATGTCTTAATTTATGTGTATTAAATACAATAATACATATTATATCTCAATTGACATTTTGTTTTTTAATGAATTTGATCTGACAGAAGATTGAATTTTGATAATTCATCAATTAATAATAACCTGTATGTCAAAAAGATAGAGAAACAAATTGTACATATGGTTTCATGACTCACATCATAGAAATATCTACTAAATAAGTATCTAAAACTAGTTGATAATATATAAATTGAAAATACTGAGTATTAATGAGACGTTAGAGTAAATAAAATTGAATAGGGAAACCAAAATAAATAGATAAATCTGAATAATTGTTGGAATGTGCTTCCATTGACTCGTATAGTCCCCAAGAACTCCGCTAGGTAGTGCTGGCGTTACTAAAATACTCAACTCCCTCAATTAAAGAAGAAGATACTAATTCTTACACTTAATTCTTCTTCTTAAATTCCTGGATTTAACAATGTTGGAAAACCGTAACAACACTTCGGTATCCATATCCACCAAGGCGTAAGCAATTCCAAAATATTTAAATATATAATTGTATCCTCTGTCTGTACAATGATTTTTTTCCTAGAAATTCCGCGATACTTTTTCGGGTAACTTGTCATAGACAGGATATCTGCTATTTTTGGCTCTGGTGTCCGTTTATTTCCTTTTCAAGCCTAAACCACTGAACCGAATATTATGAAAATCGGTATGTACGTTACTACTTATCCAACTTAGGTTTTAGACTATACAAATATTCTCTGAGACCCACACGAATGGGGGTTGTAAGAGAGGCGTGAAAATAAAAGTCGCGATTGTTTTTTTCAAGCAAATATGCACATAACAAAAGTTGTTTAAATTGTTGCTTAGAGTAACATTTGATATTTATACGTTTGTCGTATAACAAAGTATAAGCGAGATATACACTAAAAACTAAAGCTGGAGTCAACAATTTCATAGGGCACTAACCTTTGAACCGAACTTAAAAAAACTCGGTATGTGAATAAGCAATAACTCTTCCATGACAATAAGCTATATTAAAATTTGTAGGTACCGACAGGAGTGGGGTTGTTAAGGTAGGCCAGAAAAGGAAAATCGTGCTATTTCGTTTCCTATTGGTACTTCAGCAAACGTGCACATAACAAAAGTTATTTAATGTAACTGTATTTAATGTACACACTTTTGTCGTATAACAAGGTATTATCGAGATATACAGTAAAAACTTAAGAGGGATTCAACAATTTTATTAGATACTAACGGTTGAACCAAACATGCTACATCAAAATATAAGGACGACCACGAGTGGAGTTTGTAACGGAGATATTATATGAAAAATCATAATAAGTGCTATCCTTAATTATGATTTGAATTGTTCACTGTGTGCCAAACAGTGGAGGGGAATTGGTTGGGAACTGATTTCTATTTATTCTTCCAAACTAAAATTTCTATTCCATAAGTCCCCTACCTGACACGGGAAAACAGTACTCCCAGACGGGAAGTTTAATAGTACACATTGAAGCCTTTCCCAAAATATACACCATAATTCATGCTCAAATGATTTCCCGAACGAAGCTAGTAATACATATGAAAATTGTGCAATTATTTTTACTTGTGAACTGACTGAAAAAATACACAATTATTTCTCGTACTGAGAATTGCTGCTTGAGGATTGTAAATGGAAATAAACGTGACCACTTTTAGCAGATTTCCCTTAAGGGAAATCAGCTATTGAGGTCGTACTCATGACGCGAGTTTCGAAAAATTTCTTCAAATGTCCATCGATCCTACCCAGGAGATGACGAAAATGAGGTCCGTACAAAATTATATATATATATATCTATATATATATACACATATATATATATATATATATATATATATATATGTATAGATATATATATATATTTGTCTGTTAACGCTCTAGCGGTCGCGATTTTCGTTTGATCGTTACAAAACTCGATATTTAAACGTTTTATGCAAAAATAAAGATCAAGTTCGTTAATGGCTGAAATCGGACCAGTGGGAGGGGGGGGGTTTAGAGGGGAGGATTTTCCATAATTCGAAATATCTCCGTTACTATATGTCCGATCGAAAAATTATATAGAATCAATCTTATTGCAAATGTAATTTACTATCAGTAGTGTTATATACATTTATTCCGTAATCTTGAATATTAACCGAGATATTTGCATTTTTCTGTTTTCAGCTTCTGAGATGAGATCGGCTAACTTCGGGTCTAGTCGTGAGTTTCCGTCAAGAGCTAGTTCGGGCCGTTTTCATAACTGTTCGGCTCTCTATTCTGAAATTTCTCTATTGTATAACTTCACGTGGGAAATCTGATTAGTTTACGCAGCCCCTGCGTGACGGACTTCTTTGTATTTCATTAATCCTTTTAGATGCTAGTTAGAGTTGGAATTGGACCTCATTAATTACTGTTTCATTCACCTGCAATTGAATACTACTCTATTTAATATAGCTTTGTATGCACATGCAAGCATGAAAGTATGTATGTACGTATATAAGTGTATATATATATATATATATATATATATATATATATATATATATATATATATAATGCTCAAAAATCACTAGAGATATTGGTTATTTTTGTCTTATCCTATTAATTTAATTAAATCGACCTTAATTAAATATCTTTTTTATGGGGGAGAAAAAGACAATAATTTCTATTAAATATTAATGATATTTGTATTTAAAAAATAAATAAATAAAAATGCTAGGCCCCATAAATACCACAAACCTACCAACCTACCAATATCCCTATTCATTTTTGAGCAGTTTATATATATATTCATATGTGTATGTGTGTGTGCGCGCGCGCATTTGAAGTTTTAAGAAAGAATCAGTTTGTTTTTTAAATAATTTCTCATTAACTGACTATAAAAGTCACTAGTCATTTTTAGGAATTGTGTAAAAAAAATATCATTTTTCAACCATTTCATAGATTTTTTAATGTTAAGACTATGAATATAACTGAGTCACAGCAATTTTTTTCCTCAGCAACGGAGGGGTATATATAACACAATTATTTCAGGAAAAATTGGAAAATAATCCAACGTATCACAGCTTTCCAATAATTCCTGAATAATTGTCTTCTATTAAGGAGAAATATATTTTCATAATAGAAAATCTTTTTACCTTGATTATACTTAAAGTTCAATTACGTTTACTATAAAATTACATTATTTCATGAATGAATTAAAACATTATACAAGGGCATTGATGAGATATAAATATAAAAAATAAGATTTTATAAAAAGATTTGAATTTTAATATTATAATTGACAGTAATTGTTTAGCATTCCTTCCTTCAATAGAGTTTTGTAAAATTTGATCATTCATTTATTACTTTGAAAGTGATAGTTAAATTCCATTTGTATACAAATAAATGCTTTGCTAACTAGAAACTACTTTCTCTTGAGCAATTATCAAAAAATGGGTATTTATACTTATGTCAGATTTATGAAATTATCTGAATTCTATGTTTGTTTGATGTTCATGTTATATTTCTTGTAAATTACGCTATTTATAATAAAGAAAAAATATTTTAAGCTAATGACTCGCGTCTTGTAAGAAAAATAATTTATTAACTGAGTTCAGTTAATCATCTTCAATAAACCTTGGTCATCTGGTTTGTTCACTTGGAGGATCTAGAGTCGCGGGTTCGATTCCCGCCAGAGCGATAGGAAGTTATTTAATTACGAACCCATTAAATAGAATCCGTAGTCCCACCTTGGATAGAAAAAGGTGGCGACCTGTAGATAATCCGTTCCAAATAGGATAAGAGTGTGTACGTTAATTGCATTCAGTAAACCTCAGCTCGTATTTGTGCCAAGTCAACTTCAAAAAACTGTCAATACAGAAGAAATGTGCACTATGAATACAAATCCTCTTACTAAGACTGAAATAAAACAATAAAATGATATGAACCCTTCCAAGTTGTAGAAATCTTCTGAGTTAATGCTGCCAATCTTGCTTTTTTTTCTTCTTTTTTTTTAACGTGTACATGAAAGAACCTGATAACTATTCCATTTTTTAAAATAACCCTTACGTGGCAGAGTACTTGCCTAGTTGGCTAGAGACTTGGATTTGACTCCTGACAGATAAAAGTATTTTTTTTCCTTTTATACACAAGTATACTATAATGAAAAATGGAAAAAAAAAGCTTATTATACTATTTATTGACAGAGGATTCCCTCTTGTTTATTCATAAAAATATAGTTTATTCAGCAGATTGCAATTAAAGCCGTACTCATGACGCGATTTTCGAAATATTTTTTCAAGGGTCCTTCTACCCTACCCAGGAGACAACGAAAATGAGGTTTATTCAAAACTATATATATATTTGTCTGTTAACTCTCTTGTGCTCGCAATTTGTTTTAATCAGTACCAAGTTCGATATTTAATCTCTTTATGTAAAAAAGAAATACCAAGTTCGTTAATGGCTGAAATCGGACCAGTGGAAGGGGGTGGAAAATCTCCGTTATTATGTGCCCAATCGAAAAATTGTATAGAACCAATCTTCTTGCAAATGTAATGTTCTCTATAAGCTGTTATTTACGTTTTTTTTAGTATTTTTATTATTAACCGAGAAATTAGCATTTATTTGTTTTAGGCCTCGAGCTATTATATTATGTAGCACATTATTTGAAGCCTAAATTCCAAATAGTGTTCTCATTGAACTTTTACGATTTGAGGTATATGCAAATACGTGGGAAATCTGCTTAGCTAACGCAGCCCCAGCGAGACGGTCTTTTTTTAATTTAAGAGCTTAGTTTATAAAAAATGGTTAATAAACAAGGAGTATGCTATTAAATTTTTTTTTTTGCGCTGGGCTGCGCAAAATAGACCTTCCTCCTCTGCTTGAATCTCACACATCCTATTCTTTATTCCATCCCTAGTAAGTAATGCATGCATGCAAAACCTGAAGTCTAAGCCACGCACGAGATACTACGAGTTGTCTAGTAGCTCGGTTTGTAAACTGTATGCGTAGAAAAACTGGTTTTCAGAAAGTTTAACCAAAAGTCTAAAAATAAGTCCTTTAATATTCAATTTACAAAAACATTTGTAGATGCTAACTTGATTAACAAGGCGTATATATGCAATTTTTCTATGCAGCGCATAGTAGCGGATGCATTTAAAATTGTAAGTATTACTTAACTACTAAACATCCCATTCCGCCTATACTAATTGCAATCGTTAACGAACTCGAACTTATCTTAAATAAATTCCCCTCACTTTCATCATCTAAAGTACAACCGGTTGAAATTTTGAAAAAAATCTCGTCATTTGTTAAATCTCATTAGTTCATATTAATAAGGGGAAATCTGATAAAATGGAAGCACACAGTTGTCAAATTATAAAGGGCATAAATAATCCATTTAATTTGCTGTAGATAATAATTTTATTAAAAAATTAAATTTATATAAAAAAAATTAAAACGCTTTTTTTTTTTTTTAATAATTTATGCATATTCGTAAATTGTTTTCCATTTATAACTTTACAAATGTGTAATTATGTGGGAGTATAAATGATTTCTTAGTGTGAGATTGTAGAAAAGTGACTACAAAGAATATGAAAACTATAAATCAACATAATAACAAAAAAATAATATTAAATGAACTTCCTGTTCATTTTAATATTTAGAGCTATGATTTAGAACAGAATGTAAGAATTACTCTCTGAAATTTCTTCGACAATACTCATATAGATTATTACGAAATAATATTTTTATACCTGAATCTTGTTTTTTTTAAATATTTTTATTCGTTTATTTGCAAAAATATATAAATATTACAAGTAAATGATATGCATGATAATAACAATTGGCTTGACTATTGATTTGAGGTGGGAAGTTGTCCATTGACAATACCCACATTGGAGAGAACATTGGATTGTACTACCATATATGGAGTTATTCTGAGCACAACACAAGGAGATCTCTTGGCCACTTACGCTTCAGACGTCGCCTTGGGTTTTCTGGAATATGTGTGGATGAAAGTGATTCGACTAAAGGATTAGGATGTGCAGGAAGAAGAGTGTGAAATTTCTGGTGTCGGGGTTTCGCGAGGGTATGAACAAAAGGAATGTTGAGGTCGTCATGGGGAGTTAAATTGGATAGGTAAAATGGGGAATCTGCGATTTTACGGAGTATTCTGGATTGGAGGGTTTTAATTTTGTAGGATTTTGATAGTTTAGTGTAACCCCAAAGTTCAAGTCCGTATGTCCATATTGGTCTGAGTACTGTCGTGTAAATCAATCGCTTGTTATACAGTAATAATTTAGATCTGTTGTCAAGTAGTCTTTGTAGGAGTCTGTACCGTCAATTCTATTCTAGTTTTTTTAATGAGATGTGGGGTTTCCAAGTTAGTCGCTTGTCTAATGTGAGTCCTAGATACCTAATCATGATTTTTGAGGAATTAGTGCGCTATTGAGTGTAACTGGAGGGCAAACGGGACGTCTGAGAGTAAATGTTACATGGCTTGATTTGCTGCTGTTGACCTTGATCCTCCATTGAGCCAGCCAGGATTCTAGTAGAGCTGCGTTCTTGTAGAGATGCTACCCATATTTGGGTCTGAGTTGGACGTCAAGATTGCAGTATCATCTGCATGCGTAAGAAGGGAAGTTCCAGGATATGATGGGATGTCGATAGTATAGGTAAGGAATAAGAAAGGACTTAGAGTGACCCCTGTGGTACCTGAATCTAGAACATGTTCTGGCTGTACCCTATATCAGGACCGTTGTGACACATTGTTTCTTGAACTTCTTCAATTTTTAAATGATTCATTGTTTCTAAGATTAATTTTTGATCTGTTAACACTTATTCTCTTGAGTATCATATAGTATCAAATACAATATATTGAACATAACAATATTGGGAGCTACCACAATATACATGGCCAAAGAACAGAAAAATGTATTTGCAATATTGCATACATACGACGGTGAAAAATATAGAGATCCTAGTACTATAAAAATAAATAATGTTATTTCGATGGGAGCTTTAAGAAAATAATACTTTTTACAATTCTCATTCATAAACTAGAAATCACATAACAAAAGGAAAATGCAAAACATAGCGTCAATATTTCCCACGAGGCTGTTGTGTCAAAAAACAATTCATTATTCAAAACAGCAATGTCATTTTACATATTATTATATATAGCAAAAGCTAATTAATTTGATTTGGCTACTTATATAATATTAATCTCGGATGTTGCTAATTTTGTTTCCATCATACTTCTCAAATCACGTTGAGTTAATTTAGTGCTTTCTCTAACTTCGGATTATGTTTATTTATTCAAGCTTAGATAGTTAGTCCTTGATTCTTTTATGATGCTTATTACCACATTTGATATGAAACATGGTATTATTTTAGAATTATATGATGTCTAGAATACAAGCTCCATTATTGAAGGTAGCAATTTTGTTAAAAAACAATTAACAGCAGCGAATAAGATACGTTAAACAAACACATATTAAAACTTAAGTGTGTAAGTAACACTTATTTTGGAGTTGACTGGAGCAATGCACTTTTAACATGCTATTGCATAGGCAGTTTTTTGGATCTTTTCATTAGAACATCTATTTTAATAATTTAAAAATCGTCTTCATTTCAGAGATCAACTATAGAACGATTTGCGTTACAGCCCAGATTTGCATTCCATTTTCTCTTTGTCTCTTTTACAAAATATTATGTCCTACCATTAAGTGATTGTATATAAATATATACATTACATAATGTATTTTCTAATCAATGTCTCACATCAGGGGTTTTGCTTAACTGATAAATATAGATCTTGAATATTACGTACGATTATAGTTTGCTGAACTTTGCTGGTAAATAATATTTTCTCAATGGTTTTAAACATAAGAGTTTTCAGCAGCATTTTACAAAAAACATGCTGATAGTGCATGACCTGATAACAGCTCAAGAGCGTATTAGTTCATTCGGAGACCGCTAGATGGCATTGGCATCCTCAAAATTACACTCTGAATGGGATCCTACATTCTCTCATAAAACAAGGAGCCAAAACGTTTCTTAGTCGATTCATGAATATAAAACGAGGTGAAATAAATTATAAAATAAATTAATTATGTTGTATCCAATACATTTAAAAACTCCGATTGTATAGATCAATGAAATAAGTTGATTTGTTATTAGTGTGGAATTTCCTGATTGTTTCAAATCATTGAAATTCAATTTATGCAGCTCAAAAGGAATACATGTCTATATGAAATCGACTATTGACTTACCCATGATGTAATTAATGAAAAAAAAATTAAAATATCCATAGATTTTACATAATGATCTAAAGAAAAGAGATCCATTCAAAATTGTATGTGTGTGGGTGTGTGTGTGTGTGTGTGTGTGTGTGTGTGTGTGTGTGGGGGTGTGTATATATATATATATATATATATATATAATATTATTCCAAAACAAGAAATTTGTTCCCTTGAGGGTGAAATATAATTCAAATCATGCCTACATTTGGAGCTATATTTTTTATTTTCATGGCTAGAAATGTAGTTTGATATTCAGAGACATCTTTATATGCACTTTTTTTCACACTATGTTCATTCCAACAATAGACTAACTGTAAAACACCTACTAACAGAATGCAGATTACCAACTTACTTGGGGGTGGGGTAGCCCTCGTATCGCCACTATTCTGACATATTTAAATACAATTGGACAGTTTGAGAATATTTAATTACATATTTTAAAATTTTAATGTGTGTGAGTGCGTGCATGTGTGTGTGTGTGCGTGATGTGTTCAAATTTGAATGATATATCCTTGTTTTTATGAATAATTGCTGTTTCTAAGTTACTAAATTTTCTGTTCACTTATGTATTTACCACTTTTAGCAGATTTCCCTTAAGGGAAATCAGCTATTGAGGTCGTACTCATGCGCGATTTTCGAAAAATTTCTTCAAATGTCCATCGATCCTACCCAGGAGATGACGAAAATGAGGTCCATTAAAAATTATATATATATATATATATATATATATATATATATATATATATATATATATATATATTTGTCTGTCAACGCTCTAGCGGTCGTAATTTTTGTTTGATCGTTATCAAACTCGACATTTAAACGTTTTTTGCAAAAAAGCAGATCAAGTTCGTTAATGGCTGAAATCGGTCCAGTGAGAGGGGGGGTTTAGAGGGGAGGATTTTTGAAAATTCGAAATATCTCCGTTATTATGCGTCGGATCGAAAAATTGTATAAAATCAATCTTATTGCAAATTAAATGTACTATAAATATTGTTCTATACATTTTTTCTGTATCTTGAATATTAACCGAGATATTTGTATTTGTCTTGTGTGTGTGGTCGGCAAGAGTCGGCTATGGTCGGGAGTTTCCTCCGAGAGCTAGGGCGGCCCAGGGCGGCCCTTTCCGTAACTGTTCGTCCCTCGTGAAAAGGTTTAGAGATACCTTACTACTACTGTTGTTATTAGGCATATTTCTCTATTGTAAAACTTCACGTGGGAAATCTGCTGCGTTTACGCAGCCCCTGCCTGACGGACTTTTATAATTCTAATTTATGTTCGTGTTTCTTGTTTCTTTTAGTTTTTTGTGTTCCGTTTACATTATTGTTGTTTATATTATTTTGTGTGTTCCATTTTTTGTTATTTTGTTTACTTGTTTTATGTTTTCCCCATCTTTAAGAAGAGCCAAGTCGCCACAGTCGCGGAGCTCTATTGTTTATAATAAATAAAATTATCTTTCACAATATAGAAGAGAGTATACAAAAGGATGACGGTGTATCATAAATTTCTATTCCTAAAGAATAGCTAATACATACTTTTCCAAGTATGGGCATGAATTTAACCTGAGCACTTTCCGATACAAAAGGCCTTTCTAGTGATCACGTATTTTACTCGGCTAATATTCGAGTTGGACTAAAACAGAACGTCACGCTGGGGCTGTGTAAACTAAACAGAATTTCCACGGACTAGTATGACATACTACCGATCTCTATTGCCTATTTAGATCCAATTAGTAGAAGAAGGGTTTATTGTGGGCTGAAAACAAGGATTGCGTATAACTCCATTAGTATTTGAGTTACAAAAAAACAATAATTGTAGAGCATCAATAGTTTAACAACATTTTCATATAAAACTTGAATTGAAATATCGTCTAGAAAAATATCAGGAAGGAGACTGCATGTAATTCCTAGAACCAAATTGTTCAGTATGTAAGTTCGTTAGACACAGTTCCGAGAAACCAAAACCGCTAAGCCGGCCTGCTTCCTTATAATGTTATTTCCTGTCTGTTTCCACTGAAATAAACCCCCAACCCCAGTAGGTCAGACTTCAGTATGTCTCCAACTCTTCTTGAGTCTAGTCGATTTCTTTGTGCGTCATAGCTTCAGGATCTCGTCTTACTGGAAAACACACATTCCTGAATCTAGACAAAAAGTTAGAAATTCTAAATAAACTCTCAAAAGGTGAAACTGGAGTGTCCCTTGCCAGAGCGTATGGAGTTGGAACTTCTACTATTAGTGACATAGTAAAAGAACAAGGAAACCATTTTGGCGTTCGCATCGAAAATTGACTCTCAAGATGGGCCGAAAAAAAGAAAGACAACGCGTTCGGCAAAGGATTCAACGTTGGAAGAAGCAATATTCATTTGGTTCAGTCAAAGAAGAAGTTATGGGGAACCTATATCTGGACCTCTAATCTGTGAAAAAGCAATCCAATTTAATGAACAACTAGGCGGACCATCAGAATTCAAAGCCAGCACCGGATGGCTCAAGAATTTCAAAAACCGACATGGGATACGGGAGCTTGATGTTCAAGGGGAAATTCTTTCTGGAAATGCCAGCTCTGTTGAAGAGTTAAAGGAGAAGTTTGTTGGAGCGGAAGGTAATTCTCGAGATGATGTATACAATGCTGACGAAACGGGAGTGAATTGGAGATCGCTTCCACGCAAAACCTTAGCGTCACGACGGGAAGAGTCAGCTCCGGGATTTAAGGTCAGCAAAGAGAGAATCACAGTAATGGTTTGCAGTAATGCCAGTGGTACACATCTCTTAACTTTATTAGTTATCAGTATAAGCAAGAAACGTCGCTGTTTTAAAAATGTTCCTAATCTTCCTGTGAAATATAAATCCCACCGAAGTGCTTGGATACATCCAATTTATTTACCGAGTGGTACACACACGATTTTATACCAGAAGTGGAGGAGTTTAGGAAGAAAGAAGGGAAGACGGGCAAGGTTTTATTGCTTTTGGACAATGCACCGACCCATCCTTAAGTGGAAAAATTAAATTCCATTAATGCAAATTTGTCGGCCATGTTCCTGCCTCCAAACGTCACTGCTATAATACAGCCGATGGATCAAGTTGTAATTGCATAAATTAAAAAAAATTACAGGAAGATGTTACTACGACGTCTCCTTTTAGCCGAACGGGATGAGGAAAGTGTGGTATCTTTCATGAAGAAACTCGATCTGAAAGACTGCACGTTTATGTTGGCTGATGCGTGGAAAACTCTATCGCCACAAAACCTGCAAAATTCATGGAACAAATTGTGGCCGTTAAATTCAGCGAGTGAAGTTCAAGAAAGTAAAGAACAGGATCACTTGACTGTGGTGTTAAAGTCAATTCCGGGTTGTGAAGAGTGCGACAAGAGTGATACTAATGACTGGCTGAACAGTGACAGCCATGACAGAGGGTATCAGATTTTAAACGACGAGGAGATAGTGAGTGCTATAACTGCAGGCGATTCCTCTTTGGATTCAATTGAGGACACAGACGACGATGTTACAACTCCTGGTCCATCACATGCTGAAGCATATCAAGCGTTAGAAACAGCCATCTTGTGGTTGGAAAATCAGTGGGAGTGTACAGCAGCTCAACTGATGACGTTAAGAAGAACCAGGGACATGGCTGCTGAAAAACGTCTTTCACAGTTAACACAAAAGAAAATAGATGACTTTCTTCATGCTAGCTGAACCCATTCATGTGAGTTTTTATTTATTTGTGTATACATATACATATATGCATATGTATATGTGGTTCGATATTTTTTTTTCACATATCTGTTTGTACAACTATTTTTTAAATAAATTTTAACTTTTATTTTAATATGGAGTATATAATATAATAAACTATATGCATAAATATATTTAACGATTTTTATGTTCCTTTCACCATATGTAGTATGAAATCGTTCTTAAAACGATGTTTTTATATCGATGTTCAAAAATCCGGATATTTCGAAAATACGGATGTGGTCTGACATTAATTAGTCCGGATTATCGACGCTCTACTGTACCAATCAAAAAGCAGCTAATATAACAATGCATAATTAAGGGGTAATTAATGGTTATTTTTCAAAGGAGCGTTAGGTCTCATTACTACTCAGACAGAGGCAATTCAATTTTCGTAGAAATTGCTCTCATTCCTAGAACTACTGATGAATAGAGATGCTCATATACGATTCCTTTAACTAAAATTTCTATGCATTATGAAAAGGACGTTGTCATTAAACCCATGTACCTCTTCTTATAATTTTCTCAAATCAATTTGATTTTATACTTACTCGTATTCAATTTCTAGGTTGTGGACTTAATCTAACTTTTAGCAGATTTCCCTTAAGGGAAATCAGCTATAGAGGTCTTACTCATGACGCGATTTTCGAAAAAATTCTTCAAATGCCCATCGATCCTACCCAGGAGATGACGAAAATGAGGTCCTTTCAAAATTATATATATATATATATATATATATATATATATATATATATATATATATATATATATATATATTTGTCTGTTAACGCTCTAGCGGTCGCAATTTTTGGTTGATCGTTACCAAACTAGATATTTACACGTTTTATGCAAAACGACAGATCAAGTTCGTTAATGGCTGAAATCGGACCAGTGGGAGGGGGGATTTTCAGAAATTCGAAATATCTCCGTACCGTACGTCAGATCTAACAATTGTATAGAACCAATATTATTGCAAATTAAATTTACTATAAATATTGTTCTATACATTTATTCTCTATCTTGAATATTAACCGAGATATTTGCAATTTTATTAAATGTAGTCGAATAACGGACGAGTGAGTTTCCCGCCAAAAGTTAGTTCGGCCGTTTCCATAACTGTTCGGCTCTCGTATGGGGATTTCTCAATTGTATAACTTCACGCGGAAATCTGCTTAGTTTACGCAGACCATGCGTGACGGACTTTTCAATTACAAGAATATACAAATGAAACATTTTTTGGCGACTCACAATTGCAGCGATTTCACCCGTGAGAAATGAAATGACAAAAATAATCTTTTGACTGCCATTGATTTTTATAATTATAAAACAAAAAGAAAAATTAACAGGAAACAAAAGAAAATCTACAATACACCAAGAAATAATTAAACAACAACTATTATACCAGCGAAAACTATGAACAGGAACAGAAAACACACACACGCGTTTCAGCCTGCGTCAAGTACTTCTCAAAAAGTAAATGTTCAATGAGAACAATATTTCGTATTATGGCTGCAAATAAAGTGCTTCATAATATAACAGGTCATTGTTGATATGACATGAGTCGGAGTAGAGGTCTTCTCGCTGCCAAAAACTAAGAAATGCAAATATCTCGGTTAATAATCAAGATAGTGAAAAAACGTAAATTACAGCATTCATAGAACATTACATTTTCAATAACATCGGTTCTATACAGTTTTTCGCTCCGTTGTATAATAACGGAGTATAATAATTTCGAATTTCTCCCTGTTATACCACTAGAGCGGTAACAGATAAGTATGTATATATATATATATATATATATATATATATATACACGCATGGTTTCCCAATTACCCGTGCCGCCCCTCTTAAAATCGCCAATTGTGTTAATAAATGGCTGAGGCTTGGTGTGCCATAATTGTGACTACTGAAGAATCTTTTTGGCCCATATTTAAATTAGTAACTTATTTTTTTATTCGGAATTCATTCCTCCCATAGACTTGTTTCAAAGATAACTTTCTTGGCCACTACTCTTGTGTCTCAGCATTTTAGCAGATTTCCCCAGGGAAATCAGCTATTGAGGTCGTACTCATGACGCGATTTTCGAAATTTTTTTTCAAATGTCCATCGATCCTACCTAGGAGATGGCGAAAATGAGGTCCGTTTAAAACTGTATACATTTATCTATCTATCTATATATTTGTCTATTTCCGCTCTAGCCGTCGCAATTATTGTTTAATCGTCACCAAGCTCGATATTTAGACGTTTAATGTAAAAAGAAAGATCAAGTTCGTTAACGGCTGAAATCGGACAAGGGGGAGGGGGGTTTAGACGGGAGGATTTTCAAAAATTCGACATATCTCCGTTACAATACGTCGGATCGAAAAATTGTATAGAATCATTCTTATTGCAAATTAAATTTACTATAAATATTCTTATGTATATGTATTCTCTATCTTGAATACTAGCCGAAATATTTGCATTTTTAATTGTAATTGTCGAGGTGAGGCTAACTTCGGGTCTAGTCGTGAGTTTTCGTCAAGAGCTAGTGCGGCCGTTTCCGTAACTGTTTGGCTCTCTTGAAATTTCGCTAATGTAAAACTTCACGTTGGAAATCTGCTTAGTTTACGCAGCCCCTGCGTAACGGACTTTATTTCAATAGAACGTGCCGTTTCTTATTGAATCTCGGCTAATATTTCAACATTTATAAGTAATTTAATTCAGAATATGATTAAATATAATTTTTGGTTCCGATTTATAATAACGGAGATATTTCAAATGTTCGAAATTCCACTCTTCTAACCCCCTCCTTCCCAATGGTCCGATTTCTGCTATTAACGAACTAAATATCGAGATTAAATATCGAGTTTGTCAACCATTTTCGTCATCCCCTGTGTAGGATCGATGGACATTTGAAGACATTTTTCGAAAATCGCCTCATGAGTATAACCTCAATAGCTGATGTAACTGTAAGAGTGAAATCCATATACTGCAACTCCCTTAGGGGAAATCTGCTAAATTACAGACAACCTACTAGATGCAGGTTCTGGACTTTTAGATGATTTTTTTATGAAATATGGGGTGTTCTCAATTAGCGGATTTCCCTGTAAAGAAATATTATTTGTATTTCACTGAAAACAGTTGACTGATATACTGGCATACATTTACTGTAATGTTTTAAGTAACTAAATGCATAAAGGGTGGGATGACATATTTCTGAGAATCCCATCAAGTTGGAGGGCATGTTGTAGTAACATTGCAGAAATCGTAGGTTATTTTGATAATGTTCTATACAAAGTTGTCTTGTTCCAAATTCCTTGCAATCATAATATACTAATTCTAACACTACTTTTTCATCATAGTAGTTGTAAGAAGGTAGGTAGAAAGTGTATATACATACTTCCTTTGGTAACCACTAATGATTTATCACACCAATGATCATATACTTCTTAGTAAGATTCTTACTAAAGATATTTAGTGCATACTTAGTTATGATTCCTTAGGTATTTCTTTTCAATATGAGATGAGCTTTCCAGTGCAGTAAAATACCTGCATTTTTCCAAGCGTGGGTACATTTCTCATCAGATGGTATGAGTTCCAGGCCAATTTTGCAAATTTGAGTAGCCTTTGCAGTAAAAATACGAAAGCGAGACATATTGTCCTACACAATTAATAAAAAAAAATGATCTCCAAAAATGATTTTCAAAACTTAAAAAAATTGTTAGTTTAATTATATTCACATTTTTTTTATTTCAATTAAATTCATATTTTTCGGTTACAAGTGCTGACTGCAAGTCACAAGTTTCTCCTGTTTAAAAAATAAACAGCTTTTCTTGTTTAATTAATATTAAATTTGTCTTCATATACCAATTGTACTTTTTAAAAATTATCATTGCTTAAGTTTTAACCACATCCAATGGTGAAAAATGCTAATAAATTGGAGAAAAAAATTACAGAAATTAGTAGACATCTCAAGATATTCAATGTTTGAACAAAACAATCAAGGCTCTCTCAAACAACAATCTCAGTGATAGTTCTCTCCTCAATAGTACAAAATTATTAATAAACACATTTACAATCTTCTAAAATTGCCAACTTATAATATTTATAGGGTGGAAGGAGTTTCTTTGTCTTAAAAGATAAGCATATAACATTTCTTGCTTGTTAATGATGTATTTATTAATTTTCATTTTACTGAAAACGATAAAAATGTCGAATCATGGAAGATACATTCAGTATAACTTTATTTGACAAGAATACAAAGAGAGAGTTTTAGTTCAGCTGATTTCCGCTAGATGGCATTGGCATCTTCAAAAGCGCCTACTTTAACAAAGCCCTTGTCATTATTTGTGTATATTAATAGTTGATCTCCATTCAAAATATTAGTCGATATCAAATTGAAAAGTTAAAGTATTATTGATAAAGGAATTTAAAAATTTAATTTGACACCTTCTATGACGTTATTAATTAAAATCGCATTAAAAAACTGGATTCATGTTGCATATAACGTATGCTTCACAATCCATTTTTATTTTCATAACATTTTGATCAAATTTAGAAATATGTACATAAAACTAAATAAACCACTAAGAAAAACTTAATAAGTTCTTTCCTTCAGTAATTTTTATCGTCAGGCCACTGCAAACCTTATTTTTTATGACTTAAAGATAATGGAAATTCATAAGTATGATTCTATGGTCTCTACTAATGACTGATACTCCGTATCGGAGGAGGGAGATACATTAATTTTGAACAAAGAAATAACTTACAATTTTAAGACTTTTAGGTTAAATTAGAATAGTAACATTCAATAGTCCGACACGCAGGGGCTGCGTAAACTAAGATTTCCCACGTGAAGGTTTACAATAGATAAATAAACATACAGGTAACACTACCATGAATGTAAAGTGAATAAATACAAACGGTAATGAGGAATCTTTCAGTCCATTTACAACACAAGTTAATAATCTCTACAACGGAAAGCGGCTGAATTGCATACCAACCGGCCTGCCAACCTCGTAGCGCTGAATAAATTGATAGACCGGAAAGACAAACAATTAAATAAATATATCTGAATATAACATATTAATTTTATTGAAAACTATTTACTATAGTTAGTGGTGTAATTTCAAATGAAACAGAATAATATCTATCTCAAGCACTCAGATTTTTGTAATGCAAGAACAAAAGAAGGGGGTGGGGGGTCAACAGAACGTAATTCTTTTTATCTTGTAAAATAAAGCTTTGTTGAAAACCATATTTCGTACTTAATCTTGTAATGAAGCGTTTCATAATATATCAGCTTATTATTAATATGACACCAGTAGGAGTGGGGGTTTACTGAGCGTGGAAAACTATAAAATCCAAATATCTCGGTTAATAATCATTATATGGAAAATATGTATTGAGCAATATTTATAGTAAATGTTATTTTCAATAAGATTGTTTTTATACAATTTTTCGAGCCGACGTATAGTACGGATTTTCGAAATTCTTTCCATCTAAACCCCTCTCCCCCTGGTCCCATTTCAACCGTTAACGAACTTGATCTGAAAGATCAAAAAGAAAAAGAAATATTACCTAAAACGATTAAACATCGAGTTTGGTAACGATTAAACAATAATTGCGACCGCTGAAGAGGTAACAGACATATATTTACAGTTTTGAACGGACCTCATTTTCGTCTTCTCCTAGGTTGAATCCATGGACATTTGAAGAAATATTTGGTAAATCGCGTCATGAGTAAGACCCTTAAGGGAAATCTTCTAAAAGCAATCTATTATTTTACTACGCCAGTATATTAACTACAACTGTTCTAGAGGACGTAATATGATGGTTTGCTTTATTAGTATGCATTTTAATATAGTTGTTGGAAATAGAATAATATACTCGTGATAATATGACCTATTTGACGCCACTTAAACTAACCTCTGGCTGAATGTCGACAAAATAATGAGTACTTCAAATTATTTATTTAAAAATAATTTTTATTTCTCTACTAGTTTCGCGTCCATGTGACGCCTCATCAGGAGGAATTCTAATATAATAAGGCGACTGAACTAACTGCTACATCTTTCTATAGGACCTTCCACTAGCAGGTAAATTAATCATTTTAAGAATTCATTATTTTGTTGACCTTCTGCCATTTATTCTCTATCTTGAATATTAACTGAGATATTTGCATTTTTCACTTTTCAGCCTTCAGCAAACCCCCAGTTCTGCTCATGATACATAAACAATACTCTGTTATATAATAAACAAAATTATTTTAAGCTTAAACACCAAATATTGTTTTCAAGAGACATTTATTTGGACTACTAAGATTTGATTGATTGGGATAAAAATTATTCTGATTCATTATAAATTACAGTACTAGCCAGATATAGTAAATCGTCATCAATAAAATTAATATGGTTTATTCTGATATATTCCAGTTATAGTTTTTCTTTCCGGTACGAGGTTGACTGGCCTATTTGTTTACATTTCAGACACTTCCCGTCGGGAGTTTGCTAAAATTTACTGAAATATTTCTTATTACCGTATGTATTTATTCACGTAATATTCACGGTGTGTTGTGTTACCAGTATGCAGATTTACTACATTATTATCTATTGTTAATCTTCATGTGGGGCTCAGGTTAGCCATTTGAGTTAAAGTGTTGACCTTTGTCTCACATGGTGGCGAGTCCGATTCTCGCCTGGGCAAAGAAAATTATTTAGTGCCGATATTCATTAAATAACGTCCTAAATCCCACCCTGGCTAGAAAAGGGTGGTAACCTGTAGTAACCCGTCCCAATTAACCTAAGTTGCAAAAAGTTGACGTTAATAAATAATAATAATAATAATAATAATAATCTTCAAGAGGGAAATTTGCTAAGTTTACGTAGCTCCTGCGTACTTTTTTTTCTTATGAACTGTTGGTGGCATAAAAACTAGCTCAAGTAGAAGAAGTCGTACGCTAGGGGATTGTTTTGTGGGGATCCATGATTAATCATCTCACTCAACGTTTTGATTTCGAAAAAAAATGTCGCATTCATTACTGACGTTCTGAAAGAATAAATATTGAAATAAAACAAAAATAAAAAAAAGTTAGACTGGATGGAGCATTTTAAGCCACATTGAATAGCCATGAAATCGTTGTTGTTCAGAAGGGTTCATTCATGCCGTTAATCGACAGCAAATTGAATTCGGATAGTGAGTGCATTCAAGGACAGAGCATGGGTATGAATGAAGGAGACTAGGTCCGGGAAGTGGCGCATTCTGTGAGACACCGTTCAAACTATTTCAACCTCCAGCTCCCTCCGCCGCGCCAAGTTTTGAAATAACGGCTCATCGAGATAAACCTATTCCGACCCAGTCTCAAAAGCATTTTTTCAATTCTGTTCCATTCATCACCAAATATTTACCATACTAGACTTTTATACCTTCCATTAACTAATTAAATCGAGTTTTTATTTCCCCCCTCACTCTTCTCTGATGCGATGTTCATTAGTTTTGCGTGAAATATTGAGATAAATATCGATAAAAAAGTCCGTCACGCAGGGGCTGCGTAAACTATGTAGAGTTCCCACATTAGTGGGGTGTTCACTGAAGGCTGAAAACAAGAAAGTGCTAATAACTCGCTCAATACTTAAGTTAATAAAAAATGTAGAGAACAATAAAAATAAAGCATCAATAGCTTATCAATATTGGTAATATAACATCTTTCCATCCGCCTTATAATAACAGAGATATTTTTAATTTTTTATCCTCCCTTCCCCAATTATAACAACAGTTAAAACGGAGTATGGTTTGTACAAATAAATATTTTCGAGTTAACAATGTAGGATCTTAAATGGTGACGTTATCACACAATTTTATTTGCGTGTACCTCACACAATAAAAGGTCAATGAAAACAATATTAGCAGATTTCCCCTAAGGTAAATCAGCTATTGAGGTTGTACTCATGACGGAATTTTCGAAATTTTTCTTCAAATGTCCATCGATCCTACCTAGTAGATGACGAAAATGAGGTCCGTTCAAAACTGTATATATATATTTGTCTGTTACCGCTCTAGCGGTCGCAATTTTTTTTATCGTTACCAAACTCGATATTTAGTAGTTTTATGTAAAAAGAAAGATCAAGTTCGTTAACGGCTGAAATGGGACCAGTGGGAGGGGGGGGGTTTAGGGGGGAGGTTTTTCGAAAATTCTAAATATCTCCGTTACTATACGTCGGATCGAAAAATTGTACAGAATCAATCTTATTACAAATTAAATTTACTATAAATATTGTTATATACATTTATTCTCTATCTTGAATATTAACCGAGATATTTGCATTTTTACTAAATCTGAGCGGCTAACGTACGAAGTGACTCTCCCGCCAAAATCTAGTTCGGCCGTTTAACTGCTCGGCTCTCGTGAAATTTCTCTATTGTAAAACTTCACGTGGGAAATCTGCTTAGTGTAAGCAGCACCTGCGTGACGGATTTTTTTGGTATTTCAGCTTCCAATAAAGTGGTTCAAGATATAACAGCTTATTGTTAATGTGGCATTAGTAAGAGTGGGGGGTTACCGATGGCTGAAAACTGAAAAATCGAAACATCTTGCTTAATATTCATGATAAAGAAAATTTGTATAAAACAAAATTTATAGGAAATAACATATTCAATAAATAATGTTCTATAACATTTTTAGAACCGACATATATTAACAGAGATTTCGAAATTTCCCCCCTCTAAACCCCTCCTCCCCCCGGTCCGATTTCAGCCGTTAACGAACTCTCTTTTTTGTATAAAATGCTTATATATCAAGTTTGGTAACGATAAATCGAAAATTGGGACTGCTAGAGCGGTAACAGACACACACACACATGTATATATATATATATATATATATATATATATATATATATATATATATATACTAGCTCAGATACCCGGGTTCGCCTGGGAATTGATTTGAGACTGAATGGTGATGGTATTTTTTTAGCAAGTCTTTACTTTGACATTTACCCGTCCCAGTGTTTAGGGTTTATAACCGTTGTTGGCATTTGTTAATAATAAAATTATTGTTTTATGTAAGACTTCACTGTCCCCATATTGTCATATTTCCCGTCTCCTGTGCATTATGCATAGATTTCAGTTATTAAAGACAAAATATTAACATAGATTTGAATTAATTTTTCCAGCTGAGGTACCTGATAGTTCAAATAGGAATGAATTGTTGAGCATATCAATATTTCTACGCAATTTACTTGCTCCACACATTGTTCCTGGAGAAATGTATAAAACAAAAACTTAATCTCAATAACAAAGTAAACAACGTTTGTTATGTTCATGTTTGCTGAAAAACGAATAGAAAACGAAATACCGCTATTTTCAATTCAGGCCTCCCCTACAACCCCCACTCCTGCCCGTCCCTAGAAATGTGGGTATGGCTTATTATAATGAAAGCGTTAGTGCTAATACACATACCGAGTTTTATTTATTTCGGTTGGGTCTTTTGTCCCAAATAAAATTGTTCACTTCCGCTATAGATTTTAGCGTGTATCTCGTTTATAATTCAGTATACGAAAAATGTGTATATAACAAAAATTACTCTAAAAAACAAAATAAAGAACTTTTGTTATGTTTATATCTGCCGAAAAACCAATAGGAAACGAAATATCGCTATTTTTAATTTCAGGCTTTCCTTATAACCCCCACTCCTGTTCATCTCAGAGGATATTAATAGAGCCTAAAGTCTAAGTTGGGTTAGTTGTAATATACATACCAAGTTTCATAAAATTCGGTTCAGCCGTTTGTGCATGAAAAGGTAACAAACACACACGAAAGAAACAAAATGCAGTTATGGTGTCTATGACATGTGAAACGAAAAGTTATCAAGAAAATTCGCGAAAAAAATCAATGTACAGACAGAGGTTACAATTATATATATATAATTTTGAAGGACCTCATTTTCGGCATCTAATAGGTTGGACCGATGTTTTGAAGAAATTTGTCGAAAATCATGTCATGAGTACAACCTCAATAGCTGATGTCTCGGTAGGAGTTAGATTTATATATTTGTCTGTTAATGCTCTAGCGGTCGTATCTTTTGTTTGATCGTTACCAAACTTGATATTTAAACGTTTCAAGCAAAAATAAAGATCATGTTCCTTAACTGCTGAAGTCCGACCAATAGGGTTGTTTAGAGAGGAGGAATTTGCAAAATTCGTAATATCTCCGTTATTATGCATCTAATCGAAAATTTGTATAGAACCAATCTTATTGTAAATGTCATGTTCTATCAATTTTGTAATGTACTTTTCTCCCTATCTTTAATATTAACTGAGATACTTGCATTTTCTAGTTTTAGGCCTTTAGTAAACCCCCACTCCAACTCATGCCATATTAACAATACCCTATTATATAATGAAGCACTTTATTTTAATCCAAAATACCAAATATTGTTCTCATTGAACTTTAATTTTTGAGATAAATGCAAATACGTGACGCACGTAGGAAATCTGCTTAGTTAACGCAGTCCATTTTTCGACACCAAGACAGTTTATTTCTTCCTATTCCTCTCTTCCCTACTTCGACCTTATCATGCAGGATTAGACTTCAATTGATGGCGTTATCTTTCATAATATGTCCCAAGTAGGAAATGTTTCAATGTTTTATTAGTGATGTTCTAATTGTACTCTACGAAGAACTACTCCATTTCTTATGTGCTGCCTACGATACTCTTTGCATTCTGCGCAGTCACCACATGTTGTTGCGCGGTGAGTCCAATGTTCGTAATTTTTTCATAGAGTTTACTTTTAAAGTCCAGGCTTCATCAACATACAAAAGAACTGAACAAACATAACATTTGTTTGATGTTTCGATTCTTATTTGTAATGAACTTTCTGAGTTTTAGGAAGGTTGCTCTTGATTGTTCTATTCTAACGTAAATATAATCTCTAGCTCTGGGTCCCAATTTGCGTTTAACTTACTTCCTAGACATTTAACCTCCATTGCCAATGTTCACTTTTTAACTTCAATCTTGTCAATTTGACGCATACCAAAAATAATCATTTTCAATAGTATAAATTAATTAGTATACATCTGTAAACCATTTTTTCAAGTATTTTATTTAATTATGGATTGTTTTACATTACTAACATTTTTTAAATACAAATTATTATTATTATTATTATTATTTATTAACGTCCACTTTTTGCAACTTAGGCTAATCGGGACGGGTTATCTACAGGTTACCACCCTTTTCTAGCCAGGGTGGGATTTTAGGACGTTATTTAATGAATTTCGTCACTAAATAATTTCCTTTGCCCAGGCAAGAATCGAACTCGCCACTCTAGGTTTACCATGTGAGATAAAGGTCAACGCTTTAACTCGCATGGCTAACCTGAGCCCCTAAATACAAATTAAGAAATTATGTTACATTATTTAAATATAGAAAAACAATTAATGCAGGATACAAAATCTTAATGTAAAAAATTGTTTATAATATTAAAAAGAACTTTTATTTGTATGGTATTTTACTTCGCACAGACATACAGAATTTCACCTGGTGTTCTCCACCAGATCGGCTCGTTGAAATTTCTGTAATAAGCTGATATTCTCCTCCGTACTATTTACTTGCCGAAAAAACAATATTTTCTTTACCCTTTCTGACTTCTGCTACGATTTGACCTCGACTCTCAATCATTTTTATTAATTGATTAGAATTTACAATAGACTTCTGAGCTTTGAGAGTGACCATTGGCTTTCTAGTTTATGGATCTATAGAAATTTCATCGCGGACAGGAGAAAAAACGATAACCATTTTATTAGGCTTATAGCTTACAATAGACATGGTATCGACGGAAAGAAGAAGTAAAGTCCGTCACGCAAAATATGCGGAAAGTAAGCAGATTTTCCAAGTGCCGTTATAAAACAATATTGATCTCTTCTGCCCATATATTTTCTATTTCCAAGTCACAATCCCAGCAGAAGTGGGGGTGTGCTGAAAGCTGCTACGAGAAAATGTATTCACAAGTGTCTCTCAATTTAAATGTTCAACGAAAACAATATTTATTTATTTATGCTCCAAATTAAGTGTTTCATGATGTTGCAGCTTATCGTTAATATCAGCAGGAGAAGTTTACACTAGGCCGAAAAATAATAAATGCAAATATCATGGTTAAAATCCACGATAAGCTAATATGAGTGGTTTACTGCAGGCAGAGAACTAAAACTCCGTCATGCAGGGGCTGCGTAAACTAAGCAGATTTCCCCCGTGAAGTTTAACAATAGATAAATCTACATACGGGAAACACGACAGCACCGTCAATACTAAGTGAATAAATACAAACGATAATGAGAAACCTACAGACGGAAAGGGCCTGAAATGTAAACAAATAGGTCTGTCATCCCCATAGTGGTAAAAAAAAGAATTACAAAAATATATCAGAATATTACATATTAATTTTATTGAAAAATATTTGCTATGTCTAGTACTGTAGTTTATAATGAATCAGAATAATGTTTATTTCAATCAAAAAAATTTTATTATCCCAGGAACTTAAGTACGGGGGGGGGGGTCACCAAATATCTCGATTAATATTCAAGATAGAGAATAAATGTATTTAACAATATTTATAGAAAATTCAATTTGCAATAAATGTGCTTTTATACAATTTTTCGATCCGACGTATAATAACGGAGATATTTCGAATTTTCGAATATCCCCTCTCTAAACCACCCCTACTGGTCCGATTCCAGCGATTAACGAATTTGATCTTTATTTTTACATAAAACGACTAAATGTTGAGTTTGGTAACGACCAAACAAAAATTGCAACCGATAGAGCGTGAACAGACAAATATATATATATATATATATATATATATAAAATTGTAACCTCTGTCTGTACATTGATTTTTTTTGCGAAATTTCACGATAACTTTTCGTTTCACATATCATAGACACCATAACTGCATTTTGTTTCTTTCGTGTATGTTTGTTTGTTTGTTTGTTACCTTTTCACTCATAAACAGCTGAACCGAATTTTATGAAACTTGGTATGTATATTACTATTAGACCAACTTAGACTTTAGGCTATACTAATATTAGCTGAGACGAACAGGAGGGGGGGTTGTAAGGGAGGCCTGAAATTAAAAATAGAGATATTTCGTTTCCTATTGGTTTTTCGGCAAATATGCACATGAAAAAATTTATTCATTTTATTATTTAAAGTAACTTTTGTTATATACACTTTTGTCGTATACCTAAGTATAAATGAGTTATACGCTAAAAATTATAGCGGGAGTCAACAATTTTATTTGGCACAAAAGAATCAACCGAACAAAATAAAACTCGGTACGTGTATGAGGACAAACGCCTTTATTACAACAAGCCATACCAACTTTTCTAGGGACGGGCAGGAGGGGGGGTTGTAAGGGAGGCCTGAATTTTAAAATAGCGGTATTTCGTTTTCTATTCCTTTTTCGGCAAATATGAACATAACAAAAGTTGTTTATTATGTTATTTAGAGAAACTTTTGTCATATTCATTTTTGTCTTTTAACAAATTATAAACGAGATATACACTATAAACTAAAGCAGGAGTCAACTATTTCATTTGGCGCTAAAGATTAAACAGAACTTACAAAAACTCGGTACGTGTATTAGGACTAACGCTTTCATTATAACAAGCCATACCAACATTATTAGGGACGGGCACGAGTGGGGGTTGTAAGGGAGGTCTGAAATAAAAAATAGCGGTATTTCGTTTTTATTGGGGTTTCTGCAAATATGCACATGACAAAAGTTGTTTATTTTGTTATTTAGAGAAAATTTCTCAACAATTCATTTACATATGAACTAACAGGTACCACACTGGGAAAATTAATTCAAATGTATGTTAATATTTTGTCCTTAATAATTCAAATCTATGCATAGTGCACAGGAAACGGGAAATACGACAATATGGCGGAGCGTGAAGTCTTGCATAAAAAAATAATTTTATTATTAACAAATCCACAGAAAACACGGGTATTAACCCTAAACACTGGGACGGGTAAATGTCGAAATATTGTGCAAAGTAAAGCTTTGCCAAAAAAATACCACCAACATTCGATTCTAGCGAAGCCGGGTATCTGAGCTAGTATATATATATATATATATATATATATATATATATATATATATATATTATTATAATTATTTTTTTTATGTAAGACTGTTCTCCATATTGTCATATTTTCCGTTTCCTGTGCATTATGCATAGATTTGAATTATTAAGCACAAAATATTAACATACATTTGAATTAATTTTTCCCGGTGAGGTACCTGGTAGTTCCAAAGAATTGTTGAGCAAATTTCTCTAAATAATAAAATAAACAACTTTGTTATGTGCATATTTGCCGAAACCCCAATAGGAAACGAAATATCACTATTTTTAATTTCAGGCCTTCCTTATAACCCCCACTCCTGCCCGTCCCTAGAAATGTTAGTATGGCTTATTATAAGGAAGACGTTAGTGCTAATTGGCATACAGAGTTTGGTTTAGTTCGGTTGAGTCTTTTGTGCCAAATAAAATTGTTGACTTCTGCTATCACTTTTCGGCGTATAACGCAATTATAATTAGGTATACGACAAAAGTGTATATGACAAAAGTTTCTCTAAATAACATAATAAACAACTTTTGTTAGGTGCATATTTGCTAAAACCCCAATACGAAACGGAATATCAATATTTTTAATTTCAGGCCTCCCTTATAACCCCCCACTCCTGCCCGTCCCTAGAAATGTTAGTATGGCTTATTATAAGGAAGACGTTAGTGCTAATTCACATACCGAGTTTGGTTTAGTTCAGTTGAGTCTTTTGTGCCAAATAAAATTGTTGACTTCCACTATCATTTTTAGCGTATAACGCCTTTATACTTAGGTATACGACAAAAGTGTAGATAACAAAAGTTACTCTAAATAACAAATTAAACAACTTTTGTTATTTGCATAATTGCCAAAAATGCAATAGGAAACGAAATATCGCTATTTTTAATTTCAGGATTCCCTTATAACGCCCACTCCTGTTCGTCTCAGAGAAAATTAATATAGCCTAAAGTCTAAGTTGGGTTAGTAGTAATATACATACCAAGTTTCATAAAATTCGGTTCAGCCGTTTATGCGTGAAAAGGTAACAAACAAACAAACAAACAAAGTATAAATGAGTTATACGTTAAAACGTTAGCGGGAGTCAACAATTTTATTGGGCACTAAAGGCTGAACCAAACATAACAAAACTCGGTATGTTATTTAGCATTAATTTGTTCCATGATTAAGTTATATTAAAATTTTTAGGTTCGAACGGGAGGGGGGTTATAAGGGAGGCCTCAAATAAAAATTCACTATATTTACATGTATATGAGACGAAAAATATCGAAGACAGTGAAGCCTTATCGAACAAATATTCTATTATTAGCAAATCTACGGCAACGACGGGTATCAATCCTAAACACTGGGACGGGTAAATGTCAAAATATTGTGCAATGTAAAGCCTTCTAAAAAATACCATCACCATTCAGCCTCAAATGAATTCCCGGGCGAAGCCGGGTATCTGAGCTAGTATATATATATATATATATATATATATACATATATAAAATTTGAACTGATCTCATTTTTGTCATCCTGTGTAGGATCGATGGACATTTGAAGAAATATTTCAGATTCATGAAGAAATAATGGAGATGGGTCAATATATATGATATATTCTCTCATTTCTAATGATGACTGAACGAGTGTTTACTGAAGGCTTAAATCTAAAGAATGCGAAAATCGCGGTAAATATTGCAGATTGAGGTAACATGCATATGGCAACATTTGTAGAGCATTACATTTGTAATTATATTGTTTCTATACAATTTTTTTATATGACGTTTAATAATGGAGATCAATTTTTTTTAAATTCCCCTTTGACACCTCCCACTTGTGTGACTTGTGCCATTAACCAACCTGGCCTTTAGATTTCCATGAAACGATTATAAATCGAGTTTGGTAACGATAAGACGAAAACTGCGACGGCTAGATCGTTAACACACACACACACACACACACACACACACACACACACACTCACATATATGTCTATATATATATATAAAATTGTAACCTCTGTCTGTACATTGATTTATTTCGCGAAATTTCACGATAACTTTTCGTTGTCATAGACACCATATCTGCATTTTGTTTCTTTCGTGTTTGTTTGTTTGTTACCTTTTCACGCATAAACGGCTGAACCGAATTTTATGAAACTTGGTATGTATATTACTACTAACCCAACTTAGACTTTAGGCTATATTAAGTTTCTCTGAGACGAACAGGAGTGGGGGTTATAAGGGGAGCCTGAAATTAAAAATAGCGATTTTTCGTTTTCTATTGGTTTTTCGGTAAGTATGCACATAACAAAAGTTGTTTATATTGTTATTTAGAGTAACTTTTGTTATATACACTTTTGTCGTATACCGAAGTTTAAATGCGTTATACTCTAAAAATTAAAGCGGGAGTCAACAATATTATTTGCCAAAAAAGACTCAACCGAACTAAATAAAACTCGGTATGTGTATTAGCAGTGAGGCCTTCATTATAATAAGCCATACCAACATTTCTATGGACGGGCAGGAGTGGGGGTTATAAGGGAAGCCTGAAATTAAAAATAGCGATATTTCGATTTCTATTGGGTTTTCCGCAAATATAAACATAACAAAAGTTGTTTATTTTGTTATTTGGAGTAACTTTTGTTATAAACACTTTTGTCGTATACCTAAGTATAAATGATTTATACGTTAAAACTTTAGCGGGCACTAACGGCTCAACCGAAGTTAACAAAACTCGGTATGTCAATTAGCATTAATTCTTCCATGATTATAAGTTATATTAAAATTTTTAGCTTCGAACGGGATGGGGGTTAAAAGGGAGGCCTGAAATAAAAATTCACCATATTTACATGTATAAGAGACGGGAAATATAAAAATATCGAAGACTGTGATGCCTTATCGAACAAATAATTCTATTATTAGCAAATCCATGGCAAAGATGGGTATCAATCATAAACACTGGCACGGGTAAATGTCAAAATATTGTGCAATGTAAAGCCTGCTAAAAAATACCATCACCATTCAGCCTCAAATGAAGTCCCGGGCGAAGCCGGGTATCTGAGCTAGTATATATATATATATATATATATATATATATATATATATATCGATATATATATATATATATATATCCTTTCTATAGTAATTCTATAAGAAGACCATTTATTTATCTGCATGTTCCATAGAACGTACATATATACATACACACACACACACACACACACACACACACACACACACACACACACACACACACACACACACACAAACACACAAACACACACAAACATATATACATATATATATATATATATATATATATATATATATATATACATATATATAAACCCGACCTCATTTTCGTCCTCCTGGATAGGTTCGATGGCCATTTGAAGACATTTTTCGAAAATTGCGTCATGAGTACAACCTCAATAGCAGATTTCCCCTAAATCCCACTCCTACATAATTTCCAAAATATTTGAGAAAATTACAATACAAAAATGTTTTCAATTTCTATATGCATCAAAATAATCCAGTAAAACTCATAATTCCTTTATGCGTTAGTTCTTGAATTTTAATGAAAAAAGTTCGTCACGCAGGGGCTGCGTTAACATAGCAGATTTCCTACGTGCGCCACGTATTTGCATTTATCTAAAAACTTAAAAGTTCAATCAGAACAATGTTTGGTGTTTAAGCTTCAAATAAAGTGCTTCCTAGCGTAATAAAATATTGTTAATTTGAAATGAGTTTGAGAGGGGCTTTACGAAAGACCGAAAACTAAAAAATGCAAATATCTCAGTTAGTAATCAAGATAGTAAAAAAACATACATAACAACATTTATTGAACATTATATTTGCAATAAGATTGGTTCTATACAATGTTTAGATCCGACGCTTAGTAACGGAGATATTAAGAATTTTCGAAACTCTCCCCCTCTAACCCCCCCCCTCCTCCTGATCCAATTTTAGCCGTTAACGAACTTGATCTATCTTGTTTTATAAAACGACTATATATCAAGTTTGGTAATGATAAGACAAAAATTGCGACCGTTAGAGCGGTAACAGACAAATATATATATATATATATATATATATATATATATATATATATATATACAGTTTTGAACGGACCTCATTTTTTTCATCTCCTGGGTAGGATCGATGGACATTTAAAGAAAAATTTCGTAAATCGCGTAATGAGTATGACTTCAATTGCTGATTTCCCTTAAGGGAAATCTGCTAAAAAGTCGGGAAATAGGTAAATGTAAATGAAGCATAAATAACTTTATGATGCTATTAATAAGAAACTAATCCTGGTTGAGTGCCCAGACTTAGGGCTGCTAGTTCAGGTAGTAAAGTGAATATTACCCTCATTACTTTAGTTACGAAGACTAGATGTTTTTTTTTACATCAGCTAACTGGTCGTTTAAGGTTTATGTGAAATTGATTGCTTTATTGGTACTTATTTGTTTAATTCTGTTAATAACCATTTTATTATTGTTGTAATCATTTGCTCTTAATATATCATTTTTTTTTTTAATTTTTCCGTTTATACGGGTGTATGTAATGATTCACTCAATTATAGAAAAAAAATGTGTATATTTTCTTGAAATTTTAACTCGCTTAATATTTGAGTTAATAAAAAATGTAGAGAACAATAATTATAGAACACCAATAGCTTAACAATATTGGTTCTATAACATTTTTCGATCCGACTCATAATAACAGAGATATTTGTTATTTTGGAATTCCCCCTTCTTTATCCTTCCCTCCCAATTAAAACAACAACAGTTAAAATCGAGTATGGTTTGTACAAATAAATATTTTCGAGTTAAGAATGTAGAATCTTAAATGGTGACCTCATCACACAACGTATCTGCGTGTACCTCACGCAAATAAAGATCAATGTAAACAGTATTTGTTATTTCAGTTTCCGCTAAAGTGGTTCATATATATAACAGCTTAGTATTAGTATAACATTAATAGGAGTGGGGGTTTGCTGAAGGCTAAATAAAAGTCCGCCACGCAGGGGCTGCGTAAACTAAGCAGATTTCCCAAGAAAAGTTATAGAATAGAGAATTCTCCATACGAGTGCCGAACAGTTACGGAAACGGCCGAACTAGCTTTCGGCGGAAACAAATATAAGCGACCATAGCTCGTCCGTTACACTTAATACAAATGCAAATATCTCGGTTAATATTCACGATAGAGAATAAATGTGTATTTACAATATTTATAGTAAAATTAATTTGCAATTTGATTGGTTCTATACAAATTTAAAAGTATAGTAACGGAGATATTTCGAAATTCCCCCCTCTAAACCCTTCCCCTCCCACTGGTCCGGTTTCATCCGTTAACGAACTTGATCTTTCTTTTTACATAAAACGATTAAATACGGAGTTTGGTGACGATTAAACAAAAATTACGACCACTAGAGTGCTAACAGACAAATATATATATATATATATATATATATATATATATATATATATAATTTTGAACGTACCTCATTTTCGTCATCTCCTGGGTAGGATCGATGGACATTTGAAGTAATGTTTCGAAAATCGCGTCATGAGTACGACCTCAATAGCTGATTTCCCCTAAGGGAAATCTGCTAAAACTAATAAATCGAAATATGTATATTTTCTTGAAATTTTAACTACTGTTATTATTTCATTACATTTTTCTTATAAATTTTAAAACCATTTAATTATTTTATTACAATACACCACTTCAGACAATTCTTCAACGATTCATTGCATGACTGCTATACTAAAGTAATATTGGAGTGTTCTAAGAAATTAATTTATCGTTTCCAATATATTTTCTCCTACGCATAAACATTGAACTAATGAAGAAATTAATGTAAATTTCAAGAAACCCCATCACTAAAATCCTGACATCCTCTATTATGATAGCTGTATATGTATAAAAAATGTATTTATTCATACAGGAGCACCCGCATCTTGGCGATTTGGCACAAAGTTTCACAATGTAAAATGAAAAACAAAATTATAGAAAAATAACAAAAACTGAAACAACAAATAAAAATTAAATACAACAAATAATCTTTAAATACAAGTAATAAAGACAATTAATAAACATAAGACATAAACAAACATAAATAAACATTAGACTAGTAATAAAGACAATAATTTAAAATGGTTTTAATAAAAAAAATATGTTATTCCTATATACTAGTACATTTATATTATTATTATTTTTTTTATTTATTTAGTTTTGTACCCCATAGCGATGGTGATTTGCATTATTAGGATGATATATTTACTCCTTCATGTGCTTACCTTTTTTTGTACTTTTATATTATGGAAAATATTTCTTTAATATCTGATTCTTTCTCATATCCGTGCTTTGTCCAAAGAATATAATAAAAGTTAACCCTTTTAAATCTTTTTAGGTATGCTGTAGACCTATTCTATTTTGTATTATATGTTTTTGTAAATGTTGATGTGTTTTAGATATGTTAGTATTTGTGGAATATATTGGCTGCTGTCAGTTAATAGTTCTGTCATATCGCGGGGTATGTGAAGGTTTTCTCGTTGGATGCAATCTGTCAGTATGTGTTTTATCGTTAGGTGCTTGTTGGAGTAATTGCATATAGGGTTGTCTGTCCTTGTCATTAAGTGTCTATGTGTCAGACATGTGAGGCCGATCCTTAGTCTGGCAAGAACAACTTCCTAGTACTCCTATGGCTCGATGGCCACTCCTTAATTGTACTTTTGATACTGCAGAGGTGGTTGTTTGCTTCCATCCACTCTGGTTGCCATTTGTTTAGGATTCGGTGGCGTATCCTGACCAACCTTAAATATAAATTAACTGATATTCTTCAGAAAAAATTTTGACCGCCAAGCATTAACAAATAAATATGTAGAAATAAAAAGTCACTCGCGAAGGGCTGCGTAAACTAAGCAGATTTCCAAAGCGAAGGTTTACAGTAGATAAATATACAGGTAACACTACCGTGAATGCTCAGTAAATGTGCAAGTTAATAATCTCAACAACGGAAAGCGACTGAATTCTAAACAAACAGGCCATGTGTTTTATCGTAAGGTGTTTGTTGCAGTATTTGCATATAGATATAAATTGTATATGTATAAAAATCTCCCTGAAACAGTGACCAGTAATATGCTGTGAACGCAAATCGCTTTTGTAATAATGAGAACACCTTAATTGAAGACAGAATGAACTAGACAGGGAAGGGCTGCGGATGGGGCATTGTAAATAAACCGGCGCGTATTTACTACAAGCAAAAGTACTAATGAGAGTGAAACACAAGTGTGCAGTGTTTAGGTTGAGGCTGGCTAAAACCGATAGGCTTCTAAAGTTACCTTGTCAGAGTTTCTCTCTGTCACTGATAACTAGCCACCAACTGCTCTCTCTGCCTCACCGTGCTCACTAACCATTTGCAAATTTAACTCAGTTTCCGGAACAATTCTACTAACAAAAGACAAAACGTTTCAGTTCGCTCAGCGCTCAAAGTGTTTGCAGTGGCATGGACTCGAGCCCGATTCACCGGCGCAACTTGAGGGAATGCAGACTAATCAACTGACAATTCACACTTCTTTGTATTTAACCATTAGCCACCTGGTTATATATCACCACAATTTTCTCTTTGATCAGGATCAATAAGAAGGCCAAGTCCTCTACAGTTTTTTAATATAATGCAGAGTGCACTTTCGGAGTCAATGCTCTCGGAGTCGCCCGGCAGTCGTGGTCCAGGCAACGCAGCTTTAATCAGCAGGCACTGAGGATGGAGCATTGACTCCGAAAGTGCACTCTGCATTATATTAAAAAACTGTAGAGGACTTGGCCTTCTTATTGATCCTGATCAATTGGTTCCTCTACCATCCAGCATATTCCAGAGATATAATTTTCTCTTTCTTAGGAAAGTTAATATTAATACCCGCCTCATTTTAGCATAAAATGTATAGGATACATTTGATTACTTTATATTGTTTATTGTTATTTACGTCCTCTTTATGCTACTATAGCTAATCAGGACGGGTTATCTACAGGTTACCACCCTTTTCTAGCCAGGGTGGGCCTAAGGAGTTTATTTAATGAGTCCGTCACCAAATAAATTTCTACTGCCCAGGACGGGATTCGAACCCGCCACTATAGGTCTGCCATGTGAGATTAGGACCAACGCCTTAACTCGCACGGCCAACCTGAGCCCTGATTACTTACTGTAACGAGCCTTAACGTAAATCTTAACCACTTTCCTAGTTAGATAGATAGTTTACTTACTTGAGAGGTTTCCCCTAAGCAAAAGAATTCAATTTAATAATATTTGTTAGTTATGTCCCTTAAGGAAAATCAGCTATTGGGGTTGTATTCATGACACGAATTTCGAAAAATGTTCTGAAAAGTGCATCGATCCTATATATATATATATATATATATATATATATATATATATATATATATATATATATATATATATACAGTTTTGAACGGACCTCATTTCATCATCTTCTGGGTATTTCATATATTCATTATCTACCTTGAATTGGTAAACAAAGTTTTGATGTATACAAGCACAATAATGGGAATTATTCGAATAAAATTTGTAAAAGTAAACGTCTTGTGTTAAAGGCACAAATGAGAGCGACTTTACTTGGAATAATTGTATTTCGTTCGAAATTCTTATAATATTGCGAATCACTTTCCTTCTTTTTTGCAACTAGTATTTCTAGATGTTCCTTATTGTGTACCTTACTGACACTCTGAACTTCTTAGAGCAATATTTCGTTTCCGATTGGTTTTTCGGCAATTATGAACATAACAAAAGTTGTTTATTTTGATATTTAGAGTAACTTTGTTTTATATACTTTTGTCGTATAAACGAGATATACACTAAACCCTATAGAAGAAGTGAACAATTCTATTTGGTACAAAAGACTCAACCGAACTAAATAAAACTCGGTATGTGTATTAGCACTAACACCTTCATTATAATAAGCCATACCAACATTTCTAGGAAAGGGCAGGAGTGGGGGTTGTAGGAAGGCTTGAATTAAAAATAGCAGTATTTCGTTTTCTATTCGTTTTTCAGCAAGTATGCACATGACAAAAGTAGTTTTATTTTTTTTTATTTAAAGTAACTTTTGTGATATTCACTTTTGTCTTATAAAACCGTAAAAAAATAAATAATTCAAATCTATGCATAATGCATAGGACCTAGGAAGTATGACAATATGGAGGACAGTGAAGTCTTATAAAAAAAATTAATTTTTATTAACAAATCCACAACAACGACGGGCATAAACCCTAAACACTGGGACGGATAAATGTCAAAATATTGTGCAAAGTAAAGCCTTGCCAAAAAAATGCCATCTCCATTCAGCCTCAAATGAATTCCCGGGCGAAGCCGGGTATCTGAGCTAGTATATATATATTTGTCTGTTAACGCTCTAGCGGTCGCAATTTTTGTTTAATCGTTACCAAACTTCATATTTAAGCGTTTTATGTAAAAAAAAGATCGAGTTCGTTAATGGCTGAAACCAGACCAGTGGGAGGGGGAGTTTAGAGAGGGGATTTTCGAAAATTCGAAATATCTCCGTTATTTTGCGGCGGATCGAAAGATTGTATAGAATCAATCGTATAGAAAATTAAATTTACTATAAATATTGTTCTATTCATTTATTCTGTATCTTTAATATTAACCGAGATATTTGCATTTGTATTGTGTGTTTGGTTGGCAGGAGTCGGCTATGTTCGGGACTTACCGCCGAGAGCTAGTGCGGCCGTTTCCGTTACTGTTTGTCCCTCGTGAATAGGTCTAGAGATTCCTTACTACTACAGTTATTATTAGACAGATTTCTCTATTGTAAAACTTCACGTGGGAAATCTGCTTAGTTTACGCAGCCCCTGCTTGATGGACTTTTTTTTTCTTCAGGTGAACAGTCTGCTTGCTCACACGCACGAGGACGTTGATCTTACGTAAGGCCTATTTATAATGGCAATTACAATACATATATATATATATATATATATATATATATATATATATATATATATATATATATATATATATATATATTATCGCCACCTCCTTAGTAGGGCCAATGGACATGTGAAAATGTTTCACAGAAATTATGCCAGGAGTTTAACTACAATAGCTGATATCTCTAAAGGGAAGTCTGATAATGTAAATATGCCTTCAGATCTATTGGCTCTAAAGATAAATACTCCTTAATAGATTATAGATTTTTAACTATAAAGACGATAGCCGATATTTGACAATTTAAAATTGTATGTCCCCAGGATTGTTTAGAAAATGAATATTACAATTGGTTTGCCGGCGTAATAAAAAATTTAAGCCTGGCCTCTAGAATTTGAAAGCTGTTGAGTGGGCCGCTTTTTAGCATAGATGATGTAATTTAGTTCTATCTTTGGTGGCTTTCATCAGACATTAGTGTACATCAATTCTAAATGTGCTGTATAGCTATTTACAGAGGAATTACTGTTTAAATTTTAAATATGGGACCAACATTTGAATTGGTTGGCTCTTAAGCCTTGGAATGGGTATTATATATATAAAAAAATAAATAAAACAAAAAGCCCGTCACGCAGGGGCTGCGTAAACTAAGCAGTTTTCGCGAAGGTTTACAATAGATAAATATACATACAGGTAACACCTCTGTGAATGTTAAGTGAATAAATACAAATGCAAATGAGAAATCTTACAGTCCATTTACAGTACAAGTTAATAATCTCTACAACGGAAACCGGCTGAGTTGTGAACAAACAGGCCAGCCAACCTGGTAGGTCTGAATAGATATATAGACCGGAAGGACAAACAATTAATGAAATATATCTGAATATAACATATTAATTTTATTGAAAACTATTTACTGTAGTTAGTGGTTTAATTTCAAATGAATCAGAATAATATTTATCTCAAGAACTCAGATGTTTGTAATGCAAGAACAAAAAAAGTGGAGGGGGGAAGACAACAGAACTTATTGGAATATCAAAGAATAACATCTCAGAACGTATTTGTATATATCTCACAAAGTAAAAGTTCAATGAAAACAATATTTGGTATTTAACCTTGTAATGAAGTGGTTCATGATATAACAGCTTATTGTTAATATGATATGAGTAGAAGTGGGGGTTTGCTGAAGGCTGAAAACTGGAAAATGCAAATATATCGATTAATATTCAAGATAGAGAATAAATGTACATAAAATATTTATTGTACATTTAATTTGCAATAAGATTTATTCTATACACTTTTTCGCTGTGACGTACTGTAAAGGAATATTTTGAATTTTCGGAAACCCCCCCCCCCTCTAAACCTCCCACTTGTCCAATTTTAACCATTAACGAACTTGATCTTTCTTTTCGCATAAAACGGTTCAATATGAAGTTTGGTAACGATCAGCCAAACTTTCAGCCTTGAGTAAATCCCCACTTTTACTAGTGTTACATAAACAATGCTCTGTTATATAATAAAACATATTAATTGAAGCCTAAATACTAAATATGGTTTTCATTGAACTTTTACTTTGTGAGATATATGCAAATACGTTCTGTTGATCCCCCTTCTTTTGTTTTGGGATTACTAGAATTTGAGTGATTGAGATAAAACTGATTCTGATTTATTACAAATTACAGCACTAGCTTTAGTAATTTTTTTTCAATAAAATTAATATGTTATATTCACATATATTTCATTAATTGTTTGTCTTTCCGGTCCATCTATACAGTACTACGCGGTTGGCTGGCCTGTTTGTTTAGAATTCAGTCGCTTTCCGTTGTAGAGATTATTAACTTGCACATTTACTGAGCATTCACGGTAGTGTAGTGTGGGAATCAGAATGGATGGAAGCAAACAACCACCTCCGCAGTATCAAAAGTACAATTAAGGAGTGGCCATCGAGCCATAGGAGTACTAGGAAGTTGTTCTTGCCAGACTAAGGATTGGCCTCACATATCTGACACATAGACACTTAATGACAAGGACAGACAACCCTATATGCAAATACTCCAACAAGCACCTAACGATAAAACACATATTGACAGACTGCATCCAACGAAAAAACCTTCACATGCCCTGTGATATGACAGAACTACTGACTGACACTAGCCTCTATATTCTACAAATATTAACAAATCTAAAACATATGAACATTTACAAATATATATAGAATAAAATACAATAAATACAATACAGTATACTTAAAACGATTTAGAATGTATAACTTTTGTTATATTAATTTAGACAAAATACGGATATGAGCAACACTCAGATATTTAAGGAATATTTTCCATACTGGATAAATAAAGGACAACCAAGGTGCACATAAAGGAATGCATATATTATTCTAACTACCCCTAAACAGAGATCATGCCAATCACCATCGATGTGTGGCATAAACAAAATAAATAACAAAATAAAGTTGGTTAATATTCGAATGAGTAGTTGTGGTGCGGAAATGTATAAATCTTAAATTACTTGCCACTTGAATAATGTCTTGAGGCCAATATTCATCATTTTGTTATTTCCTAGAACTGATCTTACTTTGAGACCCTCGTAATTTAACTGAATATATTTTTTTTCTGTAATCGCTGAATAATGGTAACATACTAAACTGAAATGAGTGAAGAAAGTGAAACATTTTGCAATAGAGTGAAGAAACTAATCACTTTCTTCACAAGTGAAGAAAGTGAATTGCCTTCTTAATTAGTAATAAGTATAAATTAAAAAATAATTTGTAGTTGGAAATTAAATGCTTTTAAATGTTTCTTAACATTGTAAGAATTTATTTTAACAAAATAAATTGAAATGTGAATGAATTATTGGTGGAAATAATTAATATATTTTAAAATTTAAATATAATAATAATTACCTTCCTTGTTTATAACCTGCACTTGTTTATAACTGCACTACTTCACAATCATCACTAGTTGTTTTATAACTATGCTTATAACCTTTCACAACTATGCTTATAACCTTTCACAACCATGCTTATAACCTACAATAATCTTCACAACATCCTAATTTTGTTCATATTCTGGTTAGATCTGATCATGTATTACACGATTACAGAAAAAAATTAATATTACACTCGTGACGAAAGTAGAATTTACAACTCTCGTGAAATTACCAAACTCGCTTCGCTCGTGTGGGTGAACGTTTCACTCGAGTTGTAAAATGATCTACTTTCGTCACTTGTATAATAAATAACTATTTCATACACCCTGAATAAAAGCCACTCCTGCTTTCTCGATAACCATAGATAGTACTGGTTTGTACTACAAATAACGGACAGGCTCTGTCGGAAATCCAATAGCCTGTAGATATAAGCAGTAAGCTAACACAATATATTACGCTATTAAGACCAACACTTAGCATAAATATTGGAACTTAGATAAATGTTAACTTTAAAAAAAATCCGTTGTTCGAAATGAGAACATCATTAACTTTCCATACTTATTTATACTTCTTATTCTGGATACAAACATTTTTATATATTCTTTTTAGTTTTAAGGCAAGGGTTATCAATAAAACGTTTTCTCGCTCAAAATTTATTCATACTGCCCTACATTATTCGAGGTTTACATACCACCTCTTCAAGGGCTATCCCTTTTCAAAAAATAATAACATTAATTTAAAAAAATAATAACAATATTAATTTTACAAAATCCTATGATAATTCTTTACTAGATACAATATTAATAAGTGACCACTTACATGATATATTTATTGTATCTAGTTATAGATAGCTACTTACATTTCTCAAGTGCTCTTTTTCCTCTTACGTTCGTTGCGACTGTTCTCACTGGGGAGGTCGTTGATACTAAGGTACCCGATTAGGTTAAGTCAGCTGCCAACAAATCCATTATTTACACACCAATCTTGAACTGGATTATTTTGTGTCAAAATTTAAAATCGATTATTTTAAGATAAAATGTCATAGAATATATGATTGAGGTGCTTAATTTCTGTTTTTTTTTGTTTATTGTTTTTTTTCTATTTTTATTATGTGAATATTCTCTTTAATTTAAGTTTAGTATTATTATCTTTCTTTATCAATTATTTGAATTTTTTCAAAACTGAAGGTGTGTTTTTTCGAGATGGCATCATCCGTTAAGACAGTTTTATATTCATTATTGTCAATACTTTTTACGTGGTGCTTTAACCTATTATTCAGCAGCTTCGAGGACTCACCAATATAAGTTCCATTGCAGGTGTTACAACTTATTTCATATACGAGGGGAGGTCAAAAAGTTCCCGGCCTAACTATGAAGGAGGGAATTAAGATAAAGGACTTTGAGCTTGTCATGTTTACCTAATCCATAGTATAGTAATACTCACACAAATTTTTATAATCCTACTATCACTTGTCTAATATATATAATACTTTTATTATCATCAGTTTGCACTTGTCTTTAAAATGAGCAACATTGAGTACAGAGCTGTGATGAAATTCTTAGTCAAAGAAGGCATAAGGCCTTCAGAAATTTTTGAACGCTTAGGAACGTGTATGGGGACTTGTCCCCTAGCTATAGTACTGTGAAATATTGGTGTAGTTTATTCAAAATGGGGCGAGAATCCTTAGAAGACGACTCGCGACCAGGAAGGCCTGTGGAAGCAACCACCCCAGACATCATCAACCGCATAGAGGATCATGGTGCTCAATGATGGCCGTCTAAAGAAGAAGCAGATCGCGAGGATGGTTGGTGTATCGGAAACTACCGTGCTAAACATTCTACACACCCATCTCGGCATGTCAAAGGTTAGTGCACGATGGGATCCCAGAAACCTCTAGTCAGCTCAAAGGAAAGTGAGAATCGATTGCTGCAAAGAATTTTTGTCGCTTTGTGGTTCGAATCCCATGAATCTTTTGGCACGAATAGTGACTGGGGACGAGACCTGGGTCCACCACTATGATCCGGAGTCTAAACAGGAGTCAATGCAGTGACGTAGGAAAGGCGACAAGCCACCTGTCAAGTTCAAGGTCACACCCTCGGCAGGCAAGATTATGGCCACAATTTTTTGGGATTCAGAAGGAATCCTGTTGATTGATTACAAAGACAAAGGTGAAACAATCACGGGAGAGTACTATTGTAATGTTCTGACCCGTCTTAGAGAATCAATCAAGGAGAAGAGGAGGGGGAAGCTGAGCCAAGGAATCATGCTGCTTCATGACAATGCTCCCGTGCACTCCTCTCGTAAAGTGATGGCTATGCTTGACGCCTTGGGCTTTGATTTGATCGGCCATCCACCCTACAGCCCGGATCTGGCTCCCAGTGACTACTTTCTGTTCCCAAACCTCATAAAGGATCTAAGGGTAAGAAGATTTGTAGAAGACATTGAATTCAAACAGGCTATTGATGCTCATTTTGAATCCAAAGAAGAAAATTATTATTTGGGGGGTTTAGAAAAATTAATAAATAGATGTAATAAATGTATAAATAACAAAGGACATTATATTGAAAAATAATGCACGTTTTGTGTTTTTATTTCATTTCCTTATGGGTCAGGCCGGGAACTTTTTGACCTCCCCTCGTATATTATACTAAGATTTTGATCATATTACTTTATCTATAATTCTATTAAAAATCTTTTTGATTTTGTTGTTATATTTCCCGGCAATATTACATACCCCATTACAAATTAGTTTCAGTTTTCTATATATTTGTGGATGATAGTTTTCTTTTTTAATTAATGTTATTATTTTTTGAGAGAGCACCTGAAGAAGTGGTATGTAAACCATGAAACACGTAGTGCAGAATGACTAAAGTTTGTGGGAGAGAATGTTTTTTATTGGTGACCCTTGCCGTAAAACTATGAAGAATCTATAACAATTGACTGTTTGACGACAAATACCAACATAATGAATAAAGGTCCATCACGCAGGAGCTGCGTAAGCTACGCAGATTTCCTACTTTTTGGAATGACACTGAAGTGTTCTCATCACACCATATATTCTCCATTAATGTGTAAAAATCCGGTGAGAAGAAATGGGGATATACTGAAGGCTGAAAACAAGAAAGTACAAATTACTGGGTTAACATTTGTGTTACGAAAAAATGTATCAATTGTAGGACACCAATAGATTAACAAGATTGATTTTATTACTTTTTTCGACCCGACACATAATAACGGGGATAATTTGAATTTTCGAAGTACCCCTAAACCTTCTCCAGTTTCAGACATTAAGGAATATGATTTTTTGTGTTGAATGAAGCGGTTAAATGCCGAGAGTGGTACAGATCAAATAAACATTTTCGACTCAAGATCGTAAAATCATAATTGATGATGTCATCGCACTACGTTTTGTCATGTATCACACATCATAAAGGTCCGTTGAAAACAATATTTGGTATTTACTTGAAATAAGACGTTTCATGACATACTGGCTCATTTTTAGCATGCGATGACTATAAGAGGGAGATGTAGTAAATGCTGAAAATTAAAAAAATGAAAACATTTCGGTTAATATTCGAGATAGAGAAAAGGTGTACAGATAAAAACAAAATTGGGAATAAACAATTTTTCGATCCGACTCTTAATATGGAGATAATGGAATTTTCGATTTCGGTGCCCTCTGAACTTCCCTCTCCCTCGATCCGATTTTAGCCGTTTACGAACTTGATCTTTAGTTTTCATGGTACGCTTATATACTGAATTCAAAGGTAACAGACTCAATGTGTGTGTGTGTGTGTGTGTGTGTGTGTGTGTGTGTGTGTGTGTGTGTGTGCAAGTGTGCGTGCGTGCGTGCCTGTGCGAGTGTATTACCTATTTTTTTAGGGAAATCAACTATTGAGGTCGTACTCATAATGTGGGGTGGAGGGGGGCTTTAGGGGGGAGGTTTTTCGAAAATTTTAAACGTCTCCGTTATTATACGTTGGATCAAAACATTGTATAGAACCAATCTCATTGCAAATTGAATGCACTATAAATATTGTTATAGTGAATTCAGTGAGTTGTCCGAAACAGTGAACTCTAAATATGAAGTTCATTTTAGCAGATTTCCCTTAAGGGAAATCAGCTATTGAGGTCGTACTCATGATTGATTTCCATCCTCAAATGTCCATCGATCCTAGATGACGAAAAAGAGGTCCATTAAAAATTATATCTATATATATATATATATATATATATATATATATATATATATATATATATAGAATTGTAACCTAAGTCTGTACATTCATTTTTTTTCACGAAATTTCACGATAACTTTTCGTTTCACATGTCATAGACACCATAACTGCATTTTGTTTCTTTGGTGTTTGTTTGTTTGTTACCTTTTCACGCATAAACGGCTGAACCGAATTTTATGAAACTTTGTATGTATACTACTACTAGTATAGGCTACATTAAAGTCCAAGACTTTAGGCTATATTAATATCCTCCGAGACGAACAGGAGTGGGGGTTATAAGTGAGGTCTGAAATTAAAAATAGCGATATTTCGTTTCCTATTAGTTTTTCGTCAAATGTGCACATAAAAAAAGTTGTTTATTTTGTTATTTACAGTATCTTTTGTTATATACACTATCGTCTTATACCGAAGTATAAAGGCGTTATACGCTAAAAATTATAGTGGGAGTCAAAAATTTTAATTGGCACAAATGACTCAACCGAACTAAATAAAACACTCGGTATGTGTATTAGCACTAACGCCTTCCTTGGAATAAGCCATACTCACATTTCTAGGGACGGGCAGGAGTGGGGGTTATAAGGGAGGCCTGAAATTAAAAATAGTGATGTTTCGTTTCATATTGGGGTTTCGGCAAATATGCACATAAGAAAAATTGTTTATTTTGTTATTTAGAGAAATTTGCTCAACAATTCTTTTCAATATGAACTACCAGCTACCTCACCTGGAAAAATTAATTCAAATGCATGTTAATATTTTGTCCCTAATAATTTAAATCTATGCATAATGCACAGGAAACGGGAAATATGACAATATGGAGGGCAGTGAAGTCTTACATAAAAAAATTAATTTTATTGTTAACAAATCCACAGAAACGACAAGTATTAACCCTAAACACAGGGGTAAATGTCAAAATATTGTGCAAAGTAAAGCCTTGCCAAAAAAACACCATCACCATCCAGCCTCAAATGAAGCCGGGTATCTGAGCTAGTATATATGTATACTTGTCTGTTACCGCTCTAGAGATAGCAATTCTTATTTGATCAAAACCAAACTCGATACATAAGCGATTCATACAAAACTAAAAGTCGAGTTCGTTAATGGGTAAAATCCAACGAGTGGGAGGTGGGGTTTAGAGGGGAGAAATTCGAAAATTCTAAATATCTCCGTTTTATACATAGGATAGAAAAAGTGTATAGAACCAATATTATTGAAAATAAAACGTGCTATGAATATTGTTACTTACAATTATTCTCAACCTTTTTTATTAATGGAGATATTGGGATTTTTAATTTTCGGCCTTCAGTAAACCTCCACTCCTACTCCAGCCATATTAAAAATAAGCTGTTATATTATGAAGCACTTTATTTGAAGCCCAAATACCAAATTATTTCCTCATTGATCTTTTACGTTTCGAGATAAATGCAAATACGTGACACACGTGGGAAATCTGATTAGTTAAAGCAGCCCCTGTTTTTTTTAAAATTACTTTAGGGCCAATGTTTATATCCTTGGGCCTTCTATAAGTAATGTAATAATGTATTATTATCAAATGTTTGTGAAATTTCTATTTATAATTTAATGATTTTAACTTGATTGAGTCTGTGTAGTATCTTTCAGAAATGACTCCTACTTTGTTTCTTATTATTTGTTTTATTTATAATTCGTCAATATTACAAAAATAAAGAGAATGACCTTCCTTGGAGGCGCAGCTTGGCCGTGTGAGTTACGGCGTTGGTCTTAATCTCACGTGGTAAACCTAGAGTGGCGAGTTCGATTCCCGCCCTGGGAAATAGGAGTTTATTTAGTGAAGGAATTCATTAAATAAAATCCTTAGTCCCAATCTGTCCAGGAAAGGGTGGTAACCTGTAGAATCCGAATCATTATAATTTCTTTTGGCTTTCGAAGGCACTATATTTTTACACCTCCCATCTCAAGTCTTTACTTTACTATTCATCCTAGTTACTATAGCAAATTTACAGAATTTTTCAGTCTCAAAGAATAAAAAAAAATAAAAAGATAAAGAAAAATGAGTTCCTGATCAATCTCCCTGTCTATTGTTCAAAATACTGTTCACAATATAAATCATAATTATGGACAGTATTTTTAATATAGACTATGCAAGAATACAAATTTATTTTCTCAAAAGCACAATGAGTGTGTCTATATAATGTATATTTTAGCCATGTAAGTTAAAGCGCTGACCTTTATCTCACATAGTAAACCTAGAGTGGTGAGTTCGATTCTCGCCTGGGCAAAGGAAATTATTTAGTTGCGGAATTGATTAAATAACATCCTAAATCCCACCCTGGTCTAGAGAAAGGAGTGGTTCCCTGTAGATAACCCGTCCCAACTAGCCTAAGTTATATAAATAAATAAATTATAAAATTAACTTTCTGGAATGCTAGAGCAGCAGACCGTCTTTTACATTAGCTAAATTTCGTAGCCGATTTTGTTCTAATATTAATTAACTTTAAAGATAGAGCCAGTAAACTGAGCGATTGAAAGAAATACCTATCCATGTTGGAGGTGAAGTTGTATGATAATGGAATGGCAGAATGTATTGCTGGGCGAGGTAGCGTATTGCTTTAATAACAGCGGTGACTTAAGAGGAACGCCAAATTGCTAGCCCACTAGCCACTGAATGTTAGGACAATCCAATAAGGTCTCTCTCCACGGCTTTATTCAATATGTTCTTACCCACATCAAAGAGCTCCCGCTCATTGTTTGGAATCGTGTGATGGGCCTTTGTCGATGAGACAGAGTGGGATATTCGGCTTTGCTATGTCACCACGGTGGTCTATTGCTTAAACATGAGCTTCTGATGTTAGTTCCGCCTGAAGCTTACGTACATAAGAGTTATGAGTTCCATGTTGAGACAACCTTTCGTGTTTGAAGTAGCGCATAGAGGCTAGATATTAGTACTAAGAAGGCGAGCAGATTCCCTGTTGGTGTCCTGGTATTAGATTTATCCGCTCACAGACAATAATGAACCAGAAAACAAAGAGTTGATGAGAATAATGTTAAAGAGTTAAGAACTGTAGTTAATGCAGCATCCACTCAATATCCCAGCAGCTCGAAGTTTCCCTTCTTCATGAAGTCAAACAGTTCACCTTCATAGGATAATTAAAATTCAACAGTACAAGATTCGTGAGACAAATTTTTAATTCAATTAAGTTGTTTGATTATTCATAGATTTTCTTATATCTATATATTAATAGTCATAAAATGCCTCTCAAGGTATGGTATTGAAACATTCTCCCTAGTTTATCATCAACATCAATATCTATAAACTACGCCTTTATAATTGAAACAATAGGGTTTTTTGAAAGGAGAGAGAGAGGGGGGGGAGACTGGGAGAGAGAGAGAGAGAGAGAGAGAGAGAGGGAGAGGGAGAGGGAGAGGGAGAGAGAGAGAGAGAGAGAGAGAGAGAGAGGGGAGAGAGAGAAAGAGAGAGAGAGAGAGAAGAGAGTGAGGGGGAGAGAGAGAGAGGGGGAGAGAGAGAGAGGGAGAGAGAGAGAGAGAGAGAGAGAGAGAGAGAGAGAGAGAGAGAGAGAGAGAGAGAGAGAGAGAAGAGAGAGGAGAGAGAGAGAGAGAGAGGAGAGAGAGAGAGAGAGAGAGAGAGGAGAGAGAGAGAGAGAGAGAGAGAGAAGAGAGAGAGAGAGAGAGAGAGAGAGAGAGAGGAGAGAGAGTAGAGAGAGAGAGGAGAGAGAGAGAGAGAGAGAGTCTCGAGTAGAGAGAGAGAGAGAGAGAGAGAGAGAGAGTGAGAGAGAGAGAGAGAGAGAGAGAGAGAGAGAGAGAGAGAGAGAGAGAGAGAGAGAGAGAGAGAGAGAGAGAGAGAGAGAGAGAGAGAGAGAGAGAGAGAGAGAGAGAGAGAGAGAGAGAGAGAGAGAGAGAGACACACACACACACACACACACACACACACACACACACACACACACACACACACACACACACACACACACACACACACACACACACACACACACACACACGCACACACCCACACCCACACACACCCACGCGCAAGCACCTATGCAGTATATTTATGATTTATTTATTTATGACAATATCGAATGATGAATTGGCTCCACAATGAAAAATTCGAATGAATTTTTTTTACTCCACATTGAGTATATTACATATCAGACATAGATTCATCCTACAGCCATGGTAAAGCTTGGGTATTTTTTTCTTGTATTATAAATTTACAGTACTGCGATTGATTTGCACTGAAGACAAATTTCGCCAATGGAATCACTATTATCGAAGAAACATAAAACATTTCTATACTGCAAGATAAAAAATAAATAAATAAAAAATACAAATAATAGGGCAATTTCTAGAAAGTGATGATAAAATTTGTTATTGTTTATGTGAAAACAATTAATATGATTGTATACACATATGTGGATCTTTACATTTTCATAAGAAAGTTGTCATCCTTTTATGCGAATTAAATTATCGAGAGAATGATCCACATACATTTTAAAGAGCTCATCAGGGCATTGAACATATCCTAACGAGCAAAATAATTTTTTTTTTATGAACCTTAACTTTGTTTGAATAAGAAGATTGTCCTTGAATTAACAATGATATATCTGACTCCAGTGTATTTACCTCGCAAAAAATTCATATATTGGTTTACTCTCGAAATGTATGTGCCACTAAGAATATGGAACATGCACTATTTGCATTCAACTCCAATGCTATGAAAAACATTGGTCTATATTTTTTTTTAAGAATTTCAAGATATTGTTATATTGATATCCATGCATTGGTTAAAATATAATTTTTTACCAACATGTCTTTAATATTTTTAATGTTACAAAATATCTATAAGATATAATAGAAAATTGCAGATTAATCTTAGTTATATTTTGTACAGTTACTAAATATTGTTAAGCTACATAAACTATTTACTTGTAGCTCAATAACAATTTGATTCTTGAATTAATTTATATTTTCAAGGAATCCCCTTGAAACTGTCATTTTCTCGTACTATGTAAAACTAAAATTATAATTACTGGAAACAAAAAAAGTACAAAATAAAATGCAATAATAATACCCAGACCTTCAATTAACGTTTATTTATATGTGGCATGAAAACTTGTTTAAGTAAGCAATTATTTATTTCGCGAGAGCAGATGTTATTTTTCCAACAAGAAGTGAGTAAAAAAGAGGTACTTACTCCTGAGGAAAATGAATATTTTTATTTTGTCAAAATTCAGTTCATTTCCTGGGTAATTAAATTGTTCATTTTTATTGTATTAGGGTTGGCATTCCTTTGAAAATTAGTTAAAGGGTTGAACTCTTTCCCAAAAGTCCCGAAATTTTGAATTTTGTTTTGGTAGAGCTAATATTGGAGATATGCTCGTTAAGGTATATATTCAAATCTTGTCACTTTCTCATATTTTTTAACTTAGGACTAAATATCATTGGACTAATAAAGTAAAATCATAGGGATTGATTTTTTACAGAATAATCAATTTGCGTTAAGTGTTAATTTAGTTAAAAGGGAGAAAAGATCGGCACTTAAAACAATAGTAAAAATAACTTGTAGTTAGCAATGTTTGGGGTAGATTAAAAGAATGGAAGAGTGTAGGCATGCGCAATGGGGTGTGGCAGTCGTCGGGTGCCTTCCAGAAATACTTTTAGACTGATGCTTGACTAGGGAGGTGCAAGAGAGGCAAACTTTCTCACCGCGCTTACTCCTCACTTGTATCTTTTTTTACATCGAACACTCTAAACCAATCTAAATACATCAGTTGTTCCTAAATGTTTTTTTATATTTACTTCTTATTATTCACTCGCATAAATATATCTTTTTATAACTAGATTGGAAAATAGTCCGTTTTGTCTTTGTCGATTGGGTTTGATGTCCTCAAATGGGTTTTCAGGATTTCTGAACATAAGGACAACACCCCAGGCAACACTCATCATCTAAGAGGGCTCAGATAACCCAGAAAATGATAGAAATGTCAGAAATATAAACTGAAAAAACTTACCGGACACTGAAGAACTTCCATCATCAATGTTGGGTTGCTTCTTAGCCACAAGACGTTCGAACACTAGTCGGGGAACTATGTTCTAATATGATTTGTCCATAGGAGCCGTGCTGTCCTCCGAATGCTGGTTGAGGCCCATTGATTGTGTATTGTAGACCACGTGACTCTATCGACTGGCCCCGCCCATACCACCCCTGGTGTCCTAGCTCTTTCCTTACACAACATAAATTTTAATGAGCATCTATCTACACATTTTCAGCGTTTGATCACATTACACCCTTTTGGCCGAAAGAAAAAGTGGGAAAATGAAGTCCAACTACCCGATATGGGAAAAAAGAATTTAACAAGCGCAAAGGCCCAGGATGATGAATCATTATTATTATTTTTAATTTTCAGCGAAGTATTACCAATAGGAAATAGGTATTCAAAAAAAACCTTAGTCCATTTTATAAAAAATGACTGCATTTTTAAATCAAAATAGCAACAATTTTTATTATATGTTCCAGGTTAATTTTTGAAAACTTTAATCCGAGGAGTATTGGGGTATCTTTCGCTATAATTGCTTAAAAAATATTTGATTATCACTCAAAACACATAAATTAATTTTAAATAACAATTATTAGAATATATTATAATAAATTACTATTTAACCTATTTAATAATCTGACAATATATATATATATATATATATATATATATATATATATATATATATATATATATTGTCAGATTATTAAATAGTAATAATATATAGTAATATAGTAAATATACTAAAAATGCCTATTACGTCATTTTATTTTAAATGTGTTGTTGAAATACTTATGGAAATATGTATATTAATTTTTTTTTTTTTTTTAAAATAGGCCCCCGAATAATTCCGTAATCTATGAAGAATGTTGCTCTCAGGCGCAAACTGATTGGATATATTCCAAAGACCGATGTAGCGTAGAGAATATGCTTGGTTTTTCCAAAGACAGATGTAACGTAGAAATTTGAAATCCAATGGACAATGGATTATCGATGAACTTACAAAAGCTTTTAGATCTGTACCTATCATTTAAAAAATCCGTCACGCAGGGGCTGCGTAAACTAAGCAGATTGCCCACGTGAAGTTTTACAATAGCGAAATTTCACGAGACCCAAACAGTTATGGAAACGGCCGACCGAGCTTTTGGCGGAAACTCACCCTCAACCGTTATCCAACAAGATTTAATAAAAATGCAAATATCTCGGTTAATATTCAAGATAGAGAATAAATGTAAATAACAGTATTTATAGTAAATTTAATTTTCAATAAGATTGATTCTATACAATTTTTCGATCCGACGTATAGTAACGGAAGTATTTTGAATTTTCGAAAATCCTCCCCTCTAAACCCCCCCCCTCCCACTGGTCTGATTTCAGCCTTTAACGAACATGATCTTTCTTTTTACATAAAACGACTAAATATCGAGTTTGGTATTATTTATATATATATATATATATATATATATATATATATATACAGTTTTGAACGGACCTCATTTTCGTCATCTGCTAAGAAAAATTTCGAAAATTCCGTCATGAGTACGACATCAATAGCTGATTTCCCTTAAGGGAAATCTGCTAAAAGTGAAATTCATGTAATACATACACTTCTTCTTGTGTTTTAATGACGCTTTCAATGATTATTCTTAAATTTGATACAAATAGTTTTACGGTCGTATTATGAAGTAATGTTTATATTGCTAAATCTGCGTATAACAATGATTTTGCTTGTCTGGAGTAGCATCATTCCATTTTAAGAATTAATCGCAATTGTAAGTTAATTCATCTTATATTACTTTTAAAAACCATATTTTCCCTACCGACCTTCAATATTGGCCTCTATTCACATGCCGAGTTTTTTTTAGTCTGGTTTTGTCATTTGAGCACAATAACATGGTTGATTCCAGTTTTAGCGTATATCTCGTTTATACTTTGTTATACGAGAAAAGTGAATATAACAAATGTTACTATATTCTAAAATAAACAACTTTTGTCAAGTCCATTATACGCCAAGAAACCAATAAGAAACGAAATATCGCTATTTTTAATTTTAAACCTCCCATATAACCCCCATTACTGTTCATCTCAGAGAATATTAGTATACCCGGTTAAGTAGTTTAGGCGTGAAAAGGTAACAAACAAACAGACACCAACGCAACAAATTGGAGATATCGTGTCTATGACATGTGAAACGAAAAACTATGGTGAAATTTCGAGAAAAAAATCAATGTACAGAGGTTACAATTTTATATATATATATATATATATATATATATATATATAGTTTTAAACTGTCGTCATTTTCGTCATATCCTGGGTAGGATAGAAGGTCATTTGAAGAAATTTTTCAAATTTCGCGTCATGAGTACAATCTCAATAACTGATTTCCCACGTGACAAATGCTTAAATAAGAAGCTCGAATATAAATGATAATATTTATTGCAAAATACGACGAGTAGCAATTTTGGGTATATATATATATATATATATATATATATATATATATAAAAATATATCACTTTTATGTGAAAAACTTCAGAACTTGCTTTTCGATTCCTGTCCTGGGCAGTAGAAATTTATTTGGTGACGGACTCATTAAATAGAAAAGGGTGGTAACCTGTAGATAACCCGTCCCCATAAAGTGGACGTAAATAATAATAATCAAATAAATCAATTGCTGATTTCCAATAAGGGAAATCTTCTAATACGTAATTTACTTGACAAATACTCTAATAAGAAACCAATAAATGATAATATTTATTGCAAAATACGACGTGTAGGAATTTAGGGTATATATATAAATTTTATGTGATAAGGTAAGTGAAAAACTTCGTCTTAATTACTTAAACGATAAAAAGTGTCTTACAAAAAGTGGGGAAAAAGCGTTATTTTAATAATTAAAAGAGTTTTCAAAGTCATGCTTGGGAGAAGGTTTTAATATTAAAAAATGTTTGAAAAAACGGTAGTGAAAGAAGAGTGATAGAGAGTGGGGGTGGGAGGGAGAGGAGATGAGGAGGGGGGGTTGACAAGAGGGGAAAGGGGTTCCGGAGGCTCTAAGGTAGAATGGAACAACGAGTAGTTTTATATTGGGGTTAGATTCGAAGTTTCCTTTAATCATGGCGTTCTGGATGAGAGGGCCCTTTGTAGGAAGGGCTCGTTTTTAAGGGCACACACGGGGAGGACTTTGAGGCCGGCCTGCCCTTCTCTAAATTGCGGAAATGACGGTCCCGCCCTCTTTCTGGTTACCAGCGCGTCATTACCGCCCGAGCCGGACCATTTTTTCACACTAGCCCCCATCAGATCCTTCAAATGAATTTTCCAACAAATGAAGGTCATTAAGATCCCAAGGCAAAAGGGGGAAAGGGTATGTGGGGGAAAAAAGAGGTTTTAAGAAAATAAATCCTGAGTACAGATACGCTCTGAGCCCCTCTTTTTAATTATAAAACTATGCAGTGTCCACCTTGTTTACGATCCTTCACATTCTCCGGAAAACAACACTTTTTACCTGAGCACCAACTTAATGAGCGAAATCTTAATCTAAATAATACTCTTGTGTTCCCTCAATAAATAAGGGTGTGTTTTCGCCCAACACCATTATAACTGCACATCACTCAATCAGTCCTGCTTAATAATAGCTATCCCCTTAAGGGAAATCAGCAATTATGTTTGTACTCATCACATGATTTTCGAAAAACATTTTCAAATGTCCTTCGATCGTACTCAGAGGATTACTAAAATTAGGTCCATTCAATAAATAAATAAACAATAAAAACCTTTGAAATATTTATTTATTTGTTTGTTTGTTTGGTGTCTTGCAATTTGTAGCGATTTACACCCTTTATCATACAAACCAAATGGTTAAAAATTACTCCAAATTATTGAATATACTTGTAGTTAATAAAAATTCATAGCCGCTGCTGGGCGATAACATCAGTGGAAAATAAAATAGGAAATAAATACTATTAAAACAAAGAAAATTATTGAACACGGAAAGTTATGAAAAGGAAACAAACAGAATATGAACAACTGATAAAAAACAAAAACTTAATGTTAAATTCGAAAAACAAAACTATTTTATAAAAGTATAATTAGTAATAATTTATAAACAATGATTTATTTAAAAGTTTGTAAAATCATATACAAGAATTTCACACCTGCACGCACACACACACACACACACACACACACACACACGCACGCACACACACACAAACACGCACACAACACACCCACCACACACACACACCTTTGAAATATATTGTTGCGAAAACTGCGTACTTGATAAGTTATGAAGAGTTAATCAAGTATTTAAGAAGTACGAAGTAAATGAAAACAACCGACCGATGGAAGGACCGTTGGCGCCAGGAATGTTCTCGAAGGCACCCGTAGGATTAGACCAGTCTAGGCCGTTTTCCGTTGACCTCTTCGCCAATCTATAATAGCGGCCCAACTAACCCATAGTTAGTTTTGTTCTTAGTTCTCATCTAGTGAATAAAAGTGCATTTTAGTTTCAGTGCGGGACAGTTTTTCATGTGAAGATGTGTGGGGCCGCGATTAATCCCTTCAAAATTATATATATATATATATATATATATATATATATATATGTGTGTGTGTGTGTGTGAGAATTAAAGCTCTAAAGGTCGTAATTTTTGTTTGATCGTTACCAAACTTGATATTTTAACGTTAACGGTGAATGAATAATTTTGGACGTAAAATGAAAGATATTTGGTATTTAGTCTTCAAATAAAGTGCTTTAGAATATAACAGCTTAATGTTGATATGACATGAGTAGGAGTGGGGGGGGGGTGTACTGAAGGCCGAAAACTAAAAAATACAATTATCCTGGTTAAAAATCAAGATAGTGAAAACACGTACCTGAAAACATTTATAGAACATTACATTTGCAATAAAATTGGTTTTATAAAAGTTTCCGATCTGACTGTTTTTTTTATTTATTTACTCATGGACACCACATCGAAGGTGTGTTGCCCTTTCAAAAGTAACATCACGTAACAATAACAAATTCCTTAACAACAAGTAACAGTAACAAATACCCTAACTGATCTGTCTTTTAATAACTATAATAATAATTTGAATTTTCGAAATTCCTCCCTCTAAGCCCACCCCACCCCTCCCACTAGTCCGATAGTTTGGTAACGATTAAACAAAAATTGCGACCGCTAGAGCATTAACAGACAAATATATACATGTATAGTTTTGAATGGAACTCATTTTCGTCATCTCCTGGATCGATGGACATTTGAAGACATTTTTCGAAAACCTCGTCATGAGTACGACCTCAATTATTAAGGGCTATTATAGCCCTTAAGGGAAATCTGCTAAAAAACCCCGACGGTTCAAATGGCTCAAGAGAAAACACTATGTATCAGGACATGAATACCTCCGTGTATAATGTTAAGATGAAGCAAATTTTGTGGCGAATGGAATTATCAAATGGCGATTTTGTGCCATTTTATTTCTTGCTGGCATTAACCTAACTACGCATGTTGCTTTAAATTGAGATGATTTAAGTAGATGACACCTATCAAGATGAATTAATTGAACGAACGTTCTTGGCCAAATAAAAATTTTAAATTTGTCCTTATTAAGGATTATTTTATTTCTTTTGTTTTCACATGAAGGAAAGTGGACATAATGAGATTGACCAGATTACCAAAAAAAAAAGGTGTGGTGTTGATAGGGACCAAAAAAAATACTGAAACAAGATATGCGAAATGGGAATGAGAAAGGAAGGAGTGAACACAAAAAAGAGGGGGACAGAAGGTCATAAAAAAAAAGAGACTTTCTTTTAATGCTATCCTTTCCAACAAATGTGAAAACAAACACTCTGAGCCTCTAATGAAAATATGTCAGTGTTAATTTCATTCTCAACTTGGAAGTAAACTACCCTTTTTAGCCAGAGAGTCGTGGATCGCCTGAAGAACTTTTTTTGCAGGAGTGAGTGGAGAGACCCGGATCAGATCCAAGTAAATAATTCAGGCGGGTGTAGGATGGCGTTCCTGTGTCAGGGTTAGGGTGGAGTAAAGTACTTGGCTAATGGTAAACTAGACTGGATTTCCCTTAAAATCCTTAATCCTTTAATACATTAAGGGTTGAAGGGAAGAATGGTCGTCCAGAGGTCTGATCCTCTCCGGGTGGAGGGGGGTCGATCGATGGGGATTGTCTTTGCCTCCTCCCAATACCCTCTTCTCAACCTTCAGCCCACCACACCTCCCAACGCTCCGCTCCTACTACCCATCGCGATTTTAGCACATTTCCCTTCAGGGAAATCAGCTAGGGCGGTTGTACTCATGACGTGATTTTCGACAAAATTCTTCAAATATCCAAGGATCCGACCTAGTAGATAACCGAAATGACGTCCATTCAAATTTGTATATATATATTCTGCTACCGCAATTTTGGTTTAATCTTTACCAAACTTGATGTTTAATCTTCTTATGTAATAAGGAAGATCAAGTTCACTAAGGGCTGAAATCGGACCAGTGGGAGGGGGAGGGGGGTTTAGGGGGGAGGGTTTCCTCAAATGTTCATCGATCTTACCTAGGAGATAATGAAAATGAGGTCCGTTCAAAATTGTATATATATATGTATATATTTGTGTGTGTGGCATATCAACTAATGGTATCCGCCAGAATATACACTCAACCGCAAAAAAAACCGGACACTTCATTTTTGTCGTATTAAAAGCTAATTTTCAGCAATTTTCTTTATGTGGGTATTCAAGTTATTACAGAGAATTTAGAGTCTAAGTCCATTGAACTAACCCCTTCAGGATTAGTAAACAATTAGATAAAACTCAGATTAGATTTATTTGCCGTGAAGTTGATCTATTCTAAACTGTAAGTAGTTTTTCGCATATTTAAACATCTTTAATTATTAACCAAGCATTTTCTTTAATTAATGTTTTATTTTTATTTCGGTCCAGAATAATGGGTCTTTCAAACTTAGATGGAAGGCCGGAGCTTACGTTACATTGCCGAAACTCTTGGGGTAGTGAAGTCTACCATTCACTGTAATAAAAATGAAGAATAATTTTTTTTTTTAAATGTGTTAATTTATCTTTTTCTTTTTTTTTATTTTGTAAATAATCAATAAAAATTATTCGCTTTTGGCAGATTTTGTTTAAGTAACCAATAGATTAACCAATTATTTTAATTAAAAAGATTAATATACATATATATTAAGTATTTAACAAAATTATAAGACTAAATCTAAGTGTCCGGTTTTTTTTGCGGTTGAGTGTATGATACTTTTGTCATATCTGTAGGTGGAGACCGTCGTCACTGGCTGATCTTGGAGTACTGCTGGGAAGCGCTTTCGATGCGAGGGCTATACACATACCTGTACTTTCACGTAAACAATTCTTGAAAATGTAAACAAGCTTACCCGGACAAAAACGTAAATAACCCTTGAAAATGTAAACAAGCTAAGACGGATAACAGGACATATATACGACTGACAAACAAACGGACACTCAGTACGATTTTAGACAGGCTTGAAGATGGTGCCCTCGCATCCAAGGCACAATGCAGCAGTATTCCAAGATCAGCCAGTGACGACGGTCTCCACCTACAGGTATGACAAAAATATATATATATATATTTGTCTGTTACAGCTCTAGTGGTCCCAGAAAGAATCACTTTATTGTACAAAGTTATATACAGTTTGTGGGGCTGCTCAATTACATTGAGATGCTGAAGCACACAGCAACTGAAGTCAATCCCTAGGACAATACTAAGTAAAACAATACATATTGCATCTAGTCAGCTAAATAACTAAAATATAACCTAAAAGGTGTATGTCACTAGATATAAATTAAAAACTGTATTATTTAAATAACATGATCCGTCGATCTATAATAAGATCACTGGTCAAAGTTAAAATTAAAATACATGGTGGGAAATACTCCCTAAAGTATCAATAATGATACCCTCGACCAAGGTTTGAAGTTGAAGAACCTTCTTGTCTGTTATTCTTTGCTTTCAGGAGCTCCATGATAGCATTCTTTACCCGGTAATCTCGCCTCGTGATGAGCATCATGTTATGTGGACAATTCCCGACCATATGGGCTGGTGTTTCGATCTCCCTCCCACACCTTCGACAGAGGGGCCCAACATCCGCTGATTTTGAGACAACTCCTGGCACACCACGCAATGGGGCGTTTGACAGAGTTTGTCCATTCTGAAGCAGACAGCAACTGTTTCTCGGTCATAGACATGTTCAGTCTTGAGTTTTCTTTGAAATGGTGGACTCCAACACCCTGCCACTTGCATGATGTCACACTTCAAAGGACTTTTCTCTGAGAGTCTGCCTTATTTTCTTGACCGAGACTGATTGATAGTTTGATCCCAACTGAACTCGTCGTCTAAAGTCGTTTTATGTAAAAAGAAAGATGAGGTTCGTTAAAGGCTCAAATCTGCCCATGAGGAGGAGGATTTTAGAGGGGAGAATTTCGAAAATTCGGAATATCTCCGATACTATACGACGGATCGAAAAAGTATATAGAATCAATCTTATTGAAAATTAAATATACTATAAATATTGTTATGTTCATTTATTCTCTATCTTGAATATTAACCGGGATATTGCAGCCTTCAGCAAACTCCCACTTCTACTCATGTAAACAATACTCTGTTACATAATACACCACTTTATTCGAAGGTAAAATACCAAATATTGTTTTCAAGAGACCTTAATAAACGAGGTACATGCAAATATGTTCTCTTGACCCCCTCCCCCCTCTCCTAACTACTTGGACTACTACAATTCAATTGATTGAGATAAAAATTATTCTGATTCATTATAAATTAATAGATATAATAAATAGTTTTCAATAGAATTAATATGTTGTATTCTGATATATTTCAATAATGGTTTTTCTTTCCGGTGAGCGGTTGACCTGTTTGTTTACATTTCAGACGCCTCCCGTCGGGTGGTTATTAAAATTGACTGAATGATTTCATATTATTGTTTGAATTTCTTAACTTTATATTGAATTAATTATATTGGTGTTGTGTTACCAGTATGTAGATTTATCTATTGTTAAACTTCACGAGGGAAATCTGCTTAGTTTACGCAGACCCTACGTGACGTGCTTTTTTTTTTACTTAAGAATTAAATGTATTTGCATGTATCTCACCAAGAAACGATTTCTTGGACACAATAATTGGTACTTCAGATTGAAATAAGACGGTTCATTGATCTGTTGGCTTATTCGCAATGTGCGATGATAAAGAAGAAAATTCAAAAAAATGCAAATATATAGCTTAATATTGGACATAATGGAAGGATGTATAAAACAACATGTATAGGTAATTGAATTCGCAATAAGATTAGTTATTAACAATTTTTTTATTCAACTCATAGTAAAGAATATATTTGAAATTTTGGAAATTCTCCCCCCCCCCCTCTAAACCCCTCCTCCCCGATTTCTGCCATTAACGGACTTAATCTTTTTTTTACATATAAAAATTAAATATTAAATATCAAGTTATTTAACGATAAAAAAATTGCGTCCGCTAGATCATTAACAGACCTATCCATATATATATATAAAACAGCAGATATCGTTAGATATCGTCTAAGCAGATTTCCTACGAGTGCCACGTATTTACATTTATCTCAAAAATTAAAAGTTCAATGAGAATAATATTTGATATTTATGCTTCAAATAATAATAATATAACAGCTTATTGTTATTATTACACGAGTAGGAGGGGGAGGTTTACGGAAGGGCTACAACCTTTAATAAAAGTCCGTCACGCAGACGCTGCGTAAACTAAGCAGATTTCCCACGTGAAGTTTTACAATAGAGAAATCTGCCTAATAACAACTGTAGTAGTAAGAAACCTCTAAACCTAAAACATTATTTAGGGCGTAATAACCCAGTAGTTTCTAGCCCCAAAAAACAGTTAACCTAACCTCTAAACATATTCACGAGGGACGAATAGTTATGGAAACGGCCACCAGAGCTCTCGGCGGAAAGTCCGAACATAGCCTACTGGTGACCACACGCAGAATACAAATGCAAATATCTCGGTTAATATTCAATCTACAGAATAAATGTATATAACAATATTTATAGTAAATTTAATTTACTATAAGATTGATTCTGTACAATGTTTCGGTCCGACGTATAGTAACGGAGATATTTCGAATGTTCGAAAATCCTCCCCTCTAAACCCCCCCCTCCCACTGGTCTGATTTCAGCCGTTAACGAACTTGATCTTTCTATTTACATAAAACGACTAAATATCGAGTTTGGTAACGATCAAACAAAAATTGCGACCGCTAGAGCGGTAACAGACAAATATATATATATATATATATATATATATATATATATATATATAGATAGATATATATATACAGTTTTGAACGGACCTCATTTTCGTCATCTCCTGGGTAGGATCGATGGACATTTGAAGAAAAATTTCGAAAATTCCGTCATGAGTACAACCTCAATAGCTGATTTCCCTTAAGGGAAATCTGCTAAAATGCAAATATCTGGGTTAATAATCAAGACAGTTAAAAAACATTCATAACAACATGTATAGAACATTACATTTACAATAAGATTGGTTCGAAATTCCTCCTCGTTAACCCCACCCCCCTACCCATTCCCACTAATCGGATTTCAGCCATTCACGAACTTGCTCTTTCTTTTTATATAAAACGATTTAATATCGAGTGTGGCAACGATTAAACCAAAATTTCGACCGCCTGAGCGGTATATAATAAACTGCTCAAAAATGAATAGGGATATTGGCTGTTTTGTGGTATGTATGGGGTCTAGTATATTTTTTTTTATTATATATATCATTAATATTTATTAGAAATTATTGTCCTTTTCCCCCATAAAAAAGAAATTTAATTAAGATCGATTTAATTAAAATTAATAGGATAAGAAAAAATAACCAATATCCCTATTCATTTTTGAGCAGTATATATATATATATATATATATATATATATATATATATATATATATATATATATATATATATATGCGTCCGGAGTACAACCATAAGATCTGATTTCCCTGAAGGGAAATCTGCTAAAAACCAGTTAGTAAACAGTAGATATACTCGTATGTTTGGGCTCAGGATAGCCTTGTGAATTGGGTCTTAATTTCATTTGATAAACATACATTCGTCAGTTTAATTCAACCTGGGCAATAGGAATTAATTTAGTGACGAAATCAATAAATAAAATTCCTAGTCCTACCTTGGCTTTAAAATGTATTTATAAAATTCCACTTCGTGCTATGAAGGCTAACTCGTCCAGGCTGGAAAAGGATGGCAACTTATAGATAACCCGTCCCAATTAGCCTCAGCAGCACAAAATGGACGTTAATAAATAACTTTTATTCTTATATTAATTAAAATTTATAGGGTACTTGGCTCTTGAAAAGAGATGAATCTGGATAAACGGATAGAGAACCAAGTACTAACACACGACGAGCAACTTTCAATTGAATTCAGGTTTCCCACAGAAGAATATGATAAAGAAAATTCGCTCCGAACTAATTCATGAATTTTAAAAAAATGACACACTAATCGCATAGAGATAAATTCTCATAATATATAGCCATCTAATACATTACAAAGATTCTGTATTCATTATTAATATATTCTTACAGTAATCGCATTTCGCGACGGGGGCAAATGAGCGACATATCAGCTAAATTTTTATCATGAGTTTTCATATTTACACAAGTATGCTCATTTCTGCAAATATCTTAACTATTGTACTACAATATAATTTTTTGAACGCATGTATGTCCCATGCATATATGACAAACGCTAGCAACTACCTCCCTTTATATAAGGATACTACAGAGAGGAAAATAATAAAATTATTAATCAGATTACAAAAATTAAAAGTCGGTCACGTAGGGGCTGCGTAAACTAAGCAGATTTCCCACGTGAAGATTTACAATAGAGAAATCCACATACTGCTAACACTTTACACCACAGTGAGAAAATACAAACGGTAATGAGAAATCGTTAAGTTAATTTTAATAAGCTCCCAACGGAAACGGTTTATGAATTGTAAACAAATAGCTCAACCACTGAGAGCTGAACAGATAGACACATTCTTCACAGTAAAGAAAAACAATTACTAATATACATCTGCATATAACACATTAACTTTATTGCAAATATTAGCTATATCTAGTACTGCAATTTATAATGAATCAGAATAATTTATATTTTAATAACTAAAACTATAGTAGTCAAAGAAATAAAGAAGGGGGGGTGCATCAACAGAACGTATTTGCATATATCTCACAAAGTGAAAGGTTAAGTGACAAGAAAGGTTAGGTTACACGAGCGCCGACCTACGGTAACGGCCGAACTAACCCGGAAACTTCCGATAAAAGCCGCAAGCACACTTAATAAAAATGCAATTAGACTGGTTATATACAATTTTTCGATCCGACGTACAGTAAGGGAGATATTTCGAATTTTCAAAAATCCCCCACTAAACCCCCCCCCCTCGAACTGGGCGGAGTTCTGCCATTAATGAGCTTGATCTCTCTTTTTACATAAAACGATTAAGTAGCGAGTTTGGTAACGACCAAACAAAAATTGCGACCGCTAGAGCGTTAACAGACAAATATATATATATATATATATATATAATTTTGAACGGACCTCATTTTCGTCATCTCCTGGGTAGGATCGATGGACATTTGAAGAAAATCTTCGAAAATCGCGGCATGAGTACGACCTCAATAGCTGATTTCCCTTAAGGAAAATCTGCTAAAAATATACTATTCATGAGTAATATACTTTTATAAATAAGCAACCACTCTTTGTTTACATAAAATACAATTATACACATTTATATGCCAAAACCTTGCTTATACAAGAGGATAACCTTGATGGTTCATTTCCCATAGGGGAAATCAGCCAAAATTTATGTCTAGGGAAATAGCATAAAATAATATTCCATTTAGGAAGAAGAATATTTCTGCTTCATTGAATTCACTAAAGTGTAGACGAACATGCTTCTTGGTATGAATCATAATAAAAATAAACATGTAACCTTACTTTTCTCTCATATTAAAAATAACAAAAAAATCTTACTGCTTAGTTAGGCCCTGAGTGACATTAGGTACTGAGTAGGATCTATGGACATTTAAGGAAATCTTTTGAAAACTGTGGTATACCTCACGTCAACCTCAATAGCTGATTTATCTTAATGGAAATCTGCTAAAACTGTCTTTTGATACATTCACAGCTCTATGCAAAGGAAGTAAGCGCCTGGTAGCATGGCATCATTAGCCCACATGAATGAAAAATAATCGCTCGAACTCATCCCATAAATTATTTACTTCATTACCCGGACATTAATATAAAAACCTTTCTTAAAATAAGGAACACATTACTCGTTTTTATGTTTGTGTTTTAATAATTCAATGATTTTGAGAATGTACTTTTAGTAGGGTGAGTGTTTTTTCCCTCTCTTTACTGCCATATAGTTTGTTTCAAGGAATCACTTTAATATTTACCTTTTCCATTTATTTTTAAATTAGACTTTCAGGATATGTGGTTTAATTTATCGTACCTGGTTTGTTTTATGTCGTTAAAGTAATTTACAATTTATTTACTTCTGCGAAAAGTAGACGGAGAGAAAAAAAAAGTTCTTGAAACCCTTTAAAACTCTTGAATAAAAATGTAGTTTAATTTAAGTTGGGAATTAAATTAATTAATGCTAAGCCAGGCAGGAGTGGAGCCAAACTTTTACTAAGTTTGAAAAAGTTTATCTTGAATATGAGAAGCTATAAAAAAGAAGAACGAGTACGGTGAGCAAGCTTCAGCTGTTTTACTTAGTTAATAAACTTTGAATTATCTTCCTGCCAAACTCGAACAATTGAGGGGAATATAATTACTCGCTGGAAGCTAAGAGAGGCATGAATATACCTAGTCCAATTATATGTTTATTATTAAACGCTTTTAATTAAAAAACCGAGTTGAGAGGGGTGATTTCTGGTAACAACCGCATCATATATATAATAATTGTTATTGCAAATTTTTGTTTTGAACATATTTTATTTTTCATAACAAGGAAAATTCATTATCGCACCTTGATTTTAAAAGAATTTATTTTATTTTTATTTAACATTATTCCGTCGTGACTAAATGGGGATTGTTAGCAATATTTTTTCTTTAATGACTCACATTTTTGGTCATCAACAAATTATGAAGAACAAAATATTCCGTTAGAGTATCTTTCGCGCCAGAAAATGTCCGCAGGGGCTGCGTTAACTAAGCAGATTTCTCAAGCTCTGGAATGACACTCTTGTAATGTTATCTCACCATATATTCTCCATTTCTAAGGTCGAATTCCATGATAATTAGAATTAGGGTTAAAATAAGAAAATAATAATAATTTTCTTAACATTTTTTGGTTACGAAAAAGTGTATAGAACAAAATTTGTAGAGTTTAACTAGATTCGTTCTACAACATTTTTCAAAATAACGGAAATATTTTGAATTGTCAAAACCACCCCCTTCTACCCCAACCCCCACTCATTCCAAGTAGTCTTTTAGATATTATTTACTATGATCTTTAGTTTTGAATAAAAAGTAAAATATCGAGTTTGACAACTCAAACTCAAACAAAATACAAATTGACTCCGTCAGAAAGGATATACCTCATTTTTACTAAAAACTACCGAGATTTGCTGGATTTGTGTTGAATGTTTAGATAAAACCTCCTACTGATACTTAACATGGCATATGTTTTAGCAGATTTCTCTTAAGGGAAATCAGCTATTGAGGTCGTACTCATGACGCGATTTTCGAAATTTTTCTTCAAATTTCCATCGATACCACCACGGAGATGACGCAACTGAGGGCAGATCACAACTGTATAGTTTATCTATATATATATATATATATATATATATATATATATATATATATATATATATATAAAATTCGAAATATCACCGTTACCATACGTCGGATCAAAAATTTGTACAGAACAAATTTTATTGAAAATTAAATTTACTATAAATATTGTTCTATATATTTATTCTCTATCTTCAATATTAACGGAGTTGTTTGCATTTTTATTAAATGTGGGCAGATAACAGACGAGTGAGTTTCCTGCCAAATCTTCGGCCGTTTCCGTAACTGTTCGGCTCTCGTATGGAGATTTTTCTATTGTATTATTTCACGTAGGAAATCTGCTTAGTTTACGCAGCTCCTGCGTGACGGACTTTTTTTTTTGTCGGAAGATTAGTAACCGCTCTGAAACCTTTTCCCCCTTGATATAAAGACGAGAAAACGATTAAAAACTTTTTTGGGATATTCCATAATGAGGTATACTTCGTAGCAAGTATATCATGTTGAAGCCAGAATAGCTGACATCCGTAGCTGACAAGTGCTCCTTAACACTTTCGTTGCTAACCGAAAATGTTAAGTCTTAAAATAGGCTAAAGTGTTTTTTTGGGTCATTTAATAGGTTTTAAATTACTAAAGTTTTAACCTTTTTGAAAGAAAGGGGTATTCTAGCTTACTTTCGGTCGAGACGCGTGAGGCGAACGGCTGGAATAACAGGAAAGACAATCACGCACAACAGTTAGCCAACACCCAAGACAATTTTTTTTTTTTTTTTTTTTTTTTTTTTTCTTTTTTGCAATATAGCTTAAAAATGTATTACTTCATAGGTCTCTTCCTATTTTTGCCTAGATATTTGTTGATATGACCTAGAAACATAAAAATAAATAAAAATGCAACTATAAAATTGCATACCTCTAAGAAAATAGGTATTATTTATTCCGTTTTATTTCTGTAAGGTTGGGTACATTTCGAAGATATTGGTTTGTGTATATTGGCGGTATGTGACTACTTAAATTCCACTTGATTTAAAACATTTTTAGCAGATTTCCCTTAAGGGAAATCAGCTATTGAGGTTGTACTCATGACACGATTTTCGAAATTTTTCTTCAAATGTCCATCGATCCTACCCAGGAGATGACGAAAATGAGGTCCGTTCAAAACTGTATATATATATATATATATATATATATATATATATATATATATATATATATATTTGTCTGATACCACTCTAGCGGTCGCAATTTGTTGTTTAATCGTTACCAAACTCGATATTTAGTCGTTTTATATAAAAATAAAGATCAACTTCGTTAACGGCTGAAATCGGTGCAGGGGTGGGGGAGTTTAGAGGGGAGGATTTTCGAAAATTCGAAATATCTCCGTTACTATAGGTCGGATCAAAAACTTGTATAGAACAAATCTTATTGTAAATTAAATTTACTATAAATATTGTTATATACATTAATTCACTATCTTGAATATTAACCGAGATATTGGCATTTTTCAGTTTTCAGCCATCAGCAAACCGCCACTTCTACTCATGTTACATAAACAATACTCTGCTACATAATAAATCACATTATTCCAAGTTTAAATAACAAAAATTGTATTCAAGAGACCTTTATTATACGGCAAATATGTCCTGGTGACCCCCCCCCCCGTCTTAAGGTTTTCGACTACTAAAATTTGATTGATTGAGATAACAATTATTCTGACTCATTATTAATTACAGTACTAGATATAGTAAATAGTTCTCAATAAAATTAATATGTTATATTCTGATATATTTCAGTAATAGTTTTTCTTTCCGGTGTGAGGAGGGCAGGCCCATTTGTTTACAATTCTAACCTAACGCTTTCTGTCGGCAGGTTATTGAAATTGGATGGACCATTTCTTATTTCCGTTTGTATTTATTCACGGTGGTGTTGTGTTACCAGTATGTAGATTTATCTATTACTAAACTTCACGAGGGAAATCTGCTTAGTTTACGCAACCCCTGCGTGACGGACTTTTATTTTATTTTAGTATAACACTTTTTATTATACGTCTCGTGAAGTTTTCTTTTTCCATTTGATTTTTTATTTTTTTTATATTTTACAATTTATACTAACTTGTTCTTATAATAGACCTAATGCATAATTATATATAAAAGTTAAAAAAAAAGACCAAGATAAAATGTAATACCCCTAATATACCTAAAATTATTGAATCTATATTTACAAAATATTAAAATAATTGCTAAAATTTAAATCATTGGAAATAGTAAACTAAAATAAAATACCATATTTACAACATTTAATATCTATGCGTTAACCTAAAGCATGGTCAAAGAGTTGATATATCCAAAAACAATCGCTATGTTTCACTTCTCGCTTGGGCTCAAGAAAGCAAAAAAATGACTAACGAACTGTATTGCAAGGAAGTTGATAGTATTCTGAGGGCTGATGGAGAATTCGAGGTCAAAAGCAAGGGGCTAAGGGCGAGGAGAGCTGGTAGAAGCTGAGAGGAGATGACGCGCCTCACGCCTCATCAGCACTGAACGGGTTAAGTAATTAAATATTCAAAATTATAATCACTACCTAACTATATAAGACCGACTGCTGTAGAACCCCGTTTACATCTGATAGACACCTAATTCTTAATTTCTCTCCGATGGAGCCTTTTAGCAGACTTACATCACTCATGACGCTATTTTCGAAAACGTTCTTCAAATGTCCATCGATGCTACCCAGGAGATGACGAAAATGAGGTCCACTCAAAACTGTATATATATATATATATATATATATATATATATATATATATATATATACAGGGTATCCCCAAACCACACGGCCACACGTCAGGGATCGATAGAGGATCGAAGAACTAAGAAAAAAAGTCCTCTGGCAGATGACTCGTTTTCGCTCCGTTTTTGAGAAAATCACAAAAAACTGAAAATAGTTGTGCAAAAAGTGTACCATAGGCAGGAAACTTGAAAAAATCATAAATATATCGGTCAATAATCAAGATAGTGAAAAAATATACGTACATACTAACATTTAAAGGCTATTAAATTTGCTATTAGCTTGGTTCGCTACAATTCTTCTACCTGACGCATACCGGAGATAGTTCGAAATTTTTATATTCGAGTTCAGTAATGATCAAACAAAAATTGCTTGAACGCTAACAGACATATATATATATATATATATATATATATATATATACATATATATATATATATATATATATATATATATATACATATATATATATATATATATATATATATATATATATATATACATATATATATATATATATATATATATATATATATATATATATATATATGTGTGTGTGTGTGTGTGTGTGTGTGTGTGTGTGTGTCTTTCTAATTTTGAACGGACTTCATTTTCATCTAAAATCGGACATTTGAAGAAATATTTCGAAAATCTTGGCATAACTGACTATGGATAAGTTTTACTATATACTATATATATGAATTAACTTTTAGCAGATTTCCCTTAAGGGAAATCAGCTATTGAGGTTGTACTCATGACGGAATTTTCGAAATTTTTCTTCAAATGTCCATCGATCCTACCTAGTAGATGACGAAAATGAGGTCCGTTCAAAACTGTATAAATATATATATATATATATATATATATATATATATATATATATATATTTGTCTGTTACCGCTCTAGTGGTCACAATTTTTGTTTGATTGTTACCAAACTCGATATTTAAACTTTTCATGTAAAACTAAAGATGAAGTTCGTTAACGGCTGAAATCGGACCAGTGTGAGGGGGGTTTAGGGGGGAGGATTTTCGAATATTCGAAATATCTCCGTTACAATACGTCCGATCGAAAAATTGTATAGAATCAATCTTATTGCAAATTAAATTTACTATAAATATTGTTATGTACATTTATTCTCTATCTTGCATATTAACCGAGATATTTGCATTTTTATTAAATGTGGGCGGATAACGGACGTGTGAGTTTCCCGCAAAATGCTTGTTCGGCCGTTTCCGTAGCTGTTCGGCTCTCGTATGGAGATTTCTATATTGTATAACTTCACGTGGGAAATCTGCTTAGTTTACGCAGCCCCTGCGTGACGGACTTTTTAGGTCGTCATCGCTCCTGATGGTTGATATGGACCACTTTGGGTGTCCTTATACTAATCCATTTGGCCTACTCAGATTTCACATTGAGTGCACACTCAATCTACGGCTTTGGTACTTATCGAGGTTCATCTATAGATCCTCCCCTCCCCTTCCAAACATGAAGCATGGCTTATTGACGGTATCTTCCCAGATTCCCTTTCTCTATCAGTTCTGAAGGGCTAATTCCTGATTGGATTAAACTCAGTCGGGAAAGCTTTCCCAGTTGGTGTTAGAGTTTTGTAAGCTGGTGAGTTAGACGGAGGTGGGCGGGTGGTTTTAGTAGAGGAATGCAGGCTGTCCTCCAAGTAGACAAGGGTACGGCACCGCCGTAAAAAGGGAGCTGGCTTTTTCCAGCACCTTCGATCGCTTCCAACTGTTCACTCTCAGAGTGCTTGCCTACCTTCACACGGTCAGTCTCAACATCCACAGATTTTCATTAAGAAGGGTAAATATTTCCTGACTCGAGGATACGTCGAGTACTGACTGTATAGGATTAAGTGTTTCCTGTAAATAGAAAGCACTACTGTACTCTTCTTCTTTTTTATTTTTTAAGTGTTGACCGAAGTGCAGCTTCCTTGCGCTCTCCTAAATGAATCTTATCCCATCAGTATCATGGACAACTATTTCCTAATTAATTGAGCAGTAAATAGAAACACAGCCCTTGGACATGGAAGTACTACTAAAAGAGGTAAAGAATAGTTTCTGAACCAAGAGAGATATAGTTTTATTAATTTTATCATATCCAACTTTATATTAATATAATTATTTATGTGTCGTTAACACTCTTTTGTTGTGAATGAGTTTTCAGTTATTGGTAATGTTTGAAAAACAAGTATGCTCGACTGTTAAAATTGTATTAAAATTCCGTCACGCAGGGGTTTCGTAAACTAAGCAGATTTCCCACGCGAAGATTTACAATAGATAAATATACATACAGGTCACACTATTGCGAATGTTAAGTGAATAAATACAAACGGCAATGAGAAATCTTCCAGTCAATTTACAATACAAGTAAATAATCTCTACAAGGAAAGGGGCTGAATTCTAAGCAAACAGGCCAGCCTACCTCGTAGCGCTGAATAGACAGATAGACCGGAAGGACAAACAATTAATGAAATATATCTGTATATAACATATTAATTTTATTGAAAACAATTTACTAAAGCTAGTGCTGTAATTCGTAATGAATCAGAATCAGTTATGTCTCAATCACTCAAATTTAAGTAATCAATGATCAAAAGATTGGGGGGGGGGGGGGTCAACAGAACGTATATGCATATATCTCACAAAGTAAAAGTTCAATAAAAACAATATTTGGTTTTTAACCTTGTAATGAAGTGGTTCATGAAATACAGCTGATTAATAATATGACATGAGTAGAAGTGGGGGTTTGCTGAAGGCTGAAAAATGAAAAACCAAAAATCTCGGTTAATATTCAGGATAGAGAATAATTGTATATAACAATATTTATAGCAAATGTAATTTGCAATAAGATTGGTTTTATACAATTTTTCGATCCGACGTATAGTAACAGGAATATTTCGAATTCTCGAAGTTCCTCCCCTCTAAACCTCCCTCCCCCTTGTCCGATTTCAGCCGTTAACGAACATGACCTATCATTTTACATAAAACGACTAAATATCGAGTTTGGTAACGATTAAACAATAATTGCGACCTCTTGAGCGGCAAAAGACAAATATATACAGTTTTGAACGTACCTCATTTTCGTTATCTCCTAGGTAGGATCGATGGACGTTTCAAGAAAAAATTCGATAATCCCTTAAGGGAAATCTGCTAAAGTTTGCATGTGGGCCATTGGTCGTGGGGGTTATGGCCTGAGTACATCCACGACTACTACTCTCAATAAGCTATCGGTAACAACAGGAGCAATTTGGATCTCCGCCAAGGGAAAATAAGTTCACGAGTTCTCTATCAGAGTGCGCTAGGGTTCCAGCTCTTGTGGATCAGCGGGAGTCTAACGAGTATGAAACATAGATCCTGTCCACATGGGTGAGCTGAGCCTGGGTACGATGGACAGTCATTCTACTACAGGCAACCCATTCCATGCCCTCTTTGGTTCAAGGGAGTCTGTAAGTCGAGTTGATCACTCAGTAAGGAAACCGAGTAATTTTAGGTCCTGAGAATAAATTAAAATATTTCTCTTTCTTCAAAATTTCCTAATAATTTATTACATTAGCGAACAGTTACATGAAACAGGTATATATCAATGTTTCTATAAAGTGAAAATTACGGCCACTTTATTTGAAAAAGGATTTTTCTTCATTCTTTTTATTCATTTTCATCCTATAATTTGTTGGTTTGGAATATATGCTATGTAAATATTTTATCGTTTTTTTGGTCGATTAAAACTGAACGTTTTCCCTCCTTGCCGTCATATTGCAATTCATGACTTTCGTTCTCAGTAGCTCAAACTGAGCATGAAACTCCGGTGATACACGAGTGTGTTTAAGGGAGATATAGACTTTTTGTAAAAGCCACCTATATTTTATCTAAATCTCAATTATTTTAAATTCATTGATACACATCTTAGATACATATTCCATTTTATGAATAAACTTATTAATTTGATTATATTTGGTTTAATATGTTTAATTTGATTCCCCTTTTATCCATCGTGACTCTTATGCTTCGTTTTTCAATTCTGACGTTTCAGTTTTAGTAGTTACTTTTGGATTCTATCTTTTGTTTGTTCCTTTGTTGTGTTCGATTTCTGTTTTTGTGTTCCTTTTCTGTTTTTCATTTCAATTCTGTTTTTGTTTCCCATTTCTCTTTCAGTGTTCTATTTCTATTTTTTTGTGTTCCATTTCTGTTTTTTTTTTGTTTTACATTTCTGGTTTGTATTTTATTTCCGTTTTTGTGTTCAATTTCTGTTTTGTGGTTTTGTTTTCGTTTAAATTGTATGCAGCTTTTTTTTCTTATCACCACAGCAGTGAAGCTCCAATAAATAAATAATACTAATATAATTAGTTATATTTGTGGAATTTTGAAGAATGTTATGAAAAATTAAGCAATCATGATAACCACAAGAGCTGACTACTGTTACGGAAAATACTCTAAATGTCTGTAGGAGTGCCTCCCTTCCTTAATTGATCACTGTGACTTTGTCCTACCATTCTGTTTCATGCTCACGTTTCAAGGCTGTTTAGAATTTATTGTTATAATATGTCTAAAACAAGTTAGCAATAAATATGCATTAGGATTGCAATTATTATTCTAATAATCTCAATTATTTATTTAATGTGTTTCTGCTAATTTAGCAGCGTCAGGAACCTATTCATAAAGGCCAGTTGTTAATTCGATGCCTCATGATTTATTTCCAGAATTTATCCGACCCCTTACGTTATTTTGGGATAGTATTATTTGATTAATTTACAACATGAGACTGACATAATTACATATTCATAAATGACGAGTTCTGCAATTGAGGGTGAAAGTAATTAATTTGTCTATATGTGAATTCATAACGGTCACATTTATGATCGTTTGTCTTTTTTGATTCTTAAGGTTTTAGGGCGAAAAACTACTAGGTTATCATCGCCCGGTAATATCTATGACTCTCGTTTTGGATAAGTACCTGCATTTTGCGAGTAAATCGGGTTTATGTCAATTGTAAATATTGTTATATCCTCATTTATATCGCTATTACAAATTTAACAACATATACGAGGATACAACAAATTCCTTTATACAAATTTGTACTTTAAATTTCTTTATTCAAATTTGTAATTTTCATAAAATTAAATAATTTATTTAGCAATTTGGCGGTCATCCCAAGGACGGATGTTATATTATTGAAAATATGGCATTCATTTCGAATATTTGGATATTAATATATGGTAGATAGTTAATTCACACTTCACGCTTATCGGGGGCTGATCTTTTGTCATAAAATAACTATGAGTAAATCTTGTGTTGCCTATTCGGAGTCTTCCTAGAACGACTTTGTCTATTCTGTTGTCTCTTGCCGAATATTTCGAAGGACAGATGTAGGCTTTAATAGCTTTTAGTTTATTGTTCTGGGTTTCGTTCCAAATTTGTTGTCAGTCTTTATCAATATCTTCTTTGAGTGTTTGATAGAGCTATGTAGATATAATTGTTGTAGGGGTGATGGAGTCGAGTTGGTGGGCTTCTCTGGCTACTACATCAGCTTTTTCATTTCCATCTATTCCTTCGTGGCTTGGACTGCCCTTTTTAACTCTTATATTTATGTATTTTTGTACTATTTGATTATTCATAAATATATCTTTAATACTCAATGGGGCACTCAACGAGTCGGTGCATATCAGGAATTTTTCTTCTGTCGAGTGTTTGCAAGTGCAGTGATATAAAGCGAACTGAATTTCGAATAGTTTGGCCGAATAGACGCTGGTTAATTTGTTGAGCTTGAATTTATGCCAGACATTTACTTCGTAGTTGGCGCAGGAGGAAGACACTGTAATATATGATTGAATGTAGCAGATATATGGAATACACGTTATATCTAGGGTCGTTGGTATTTTTATTAAGAAATGTAAGATACAGTGACAGAACACTGGGGTTATGACACATGGCATTTCAATGACACAAAACTAAATATAAGGTTATTGCATTTCATGTTGTGGCCAGCACGCCAAGGTCGATGAGAGTCCTTGGAGTGGCCCTGTCTTACAAAGGTGTCTAGTACGAGAAGAGTGCCGACTGACTGCGGGATTTGGGCATAACAGAGCAGCAAACAATTCAGTGATGTTTGGCTCTATCTAGGCGTTCCATTCTCCCCTCATGGTGCGGAGACAATGACACCTGATTGGAGGACTGTATTGTCTAATGTTGATAGGGCCCCATTGAAACCACAGCAGAAGTTAGAGGCTCTGAGGACCTACGTTTTACCCCCGTGGTTTCATGGCTTGGTGCTAGGAAAACCCATCTCGGTCGAGCTCCGTCGGACGGATATAAGTATAAGGGCTTCCGTGCGTAAGTGGGTGCATCTCCCTCATATATATTGTAATGCATTTATTGATGCTCCTAGACGTGGCGGTGGACTGGGGATCCCTTGCTTGGTTAGCGCTGTTCCATTCTTTAGGGCCAGGTGGCTACTGAAATTCCTAGACGATTTGGATAGCCGACGAGCATCGCTTGGGGTGAGGCGTGGTTTGGTGCCTCAGGATAGTATTGCAAGCGTGCGTGAGTTTTGTATGAATGAATTGAATGCAAGTGTAGACTACAAGAACATGAGTGAATGTGGTAAGGTTCCAGCTTCTACAGCATGGACACGTTCAAGAGCAGAGGATTTAACTGGAAGGCATTTTGTGGCCTATACCAAAATTGTAGGAGTGGCTATTCCTACCCGGGTGAGGACATCTCGGGGTAAGCCGGATAGGATTAGGATTGGCTGTGGAGCATTGGTAACGGCTGCTCATGTTTTGGGCAACTGTATTGCTACCAAGAGACTTCGAATCCGTCGGCATAATGAAGCAGTTCGCTTTGTAAGGCAGGGCTTTATAGTGCGGGGATGGAGTACCTGGTACGAAAATTTATACTTCACCTCTATTGGGTCCTTTCGGCCAGAATTGGTTCTGAAGTGGAGGTCAAGTGTGGCAATTATTAATATTCATATCGTCACTGCAACAAGACCATTACGGGATATATTTCAAAGGAATAAAGAGAAATACAACAGGTTAGAGCTGAAGAGGGCGGTTGCCCAGCTCACCGAGGTTGAACCAGCAATGGTCCGGGTATTCCCAGTGACCCTGTCTTACTAAGGTGTCTGGTGTAAGAAGAGTGCCGACGGATTGCGGGATTTAGGCATGAGCAGGACATCAATGCAGTGGATCAGCATCCTGGTTCCTGGACAGTCAGGGGCGTGTTTGCAGCGAGGAATGAACGACTGTGTGGAAGACAAGTCAGTGGCTGAGGCTGGAAGAGGAACTCCTCTTGGCCAACGATTTTCAAAGGCATTATGTGTAGTGGCATTTGTTATTCTTTATGTATTTTTTTAATGTATTCTATTATTATTCTTGGTGTTTTAGCAGATTTCCCTTCAGGGAAATCAGCTATTGAGGTTGGACTCATGACGGAATTTTCGAAATTTTTCTTCAAATGTCCATCGATCCTACCTAGTAGATGACGAAAATGAGGTCCGTTCAAAACTGTATATATATATATATATATATATATATATATATATATATATATATATATATATTTGTCTGTTGCCGCTCTAGCGGTCGCAATTTTTGTTTGATCGTTACCAAACTCGATATTTAGTCGTTTTATGTAAAAAGAAAGATCAAGTTCGTTAACGGCTGAAATCGGACCAGCGGGAGGGGGGGGGCTTAGAGGGGAGGATTTTCGAAAATTCTAAATAACTCCGTTACTATATTTCGGATCTTATTGCAAATTAAATTTATTGTAAATATTGTTATATACATTTATTCTCTATCTTGAATATTAACCGAGATATTTGCATTTTTATTAAATCTGGGCGGCTAACGAGTGACTTTCCCGCCAAAAGCTAGTTCGCCGTTTCCTTAACTGCTCCTCTCGTGAAATTTCTCTATTCTAAAACATCACGTGGGAAATCTGCTTAGTTTACGCAGCCCCTGTGTGACGGACGTTTTTGTTATTTTTGACAAGTAGATAGGCTGAACTCCTTCTCAGGGTGCTTGCACCTATATTAATAATGTCCCCTTGGGAAAATTTTGGGGGTGTTTGGAGCTTCAAGATATTCTGATATTGATAATGGTTTATTGTATATATTTATTTTGTATTTATTTTTGTATATTTTTTGTATGAAAACCCAAATTAATAGTAAAAAATTAAATAATTTCCTGTTGTGGCCAGCACGCCCAGGTTGAGCCAGACGTGGTGAGAGTCCTTGGAGTGGTCCTATCTTGCAAAGGATTGTGGCGTGTGAAGAGTGCCGACTGGATTGTGGGATTTGGGCATAATCAGTGCAGCAATAATACAGTAGATAAGCATCCTGGTTGTTCGTGGTCCCTGGACAGTAGGTGGCTGAGGTAGGAAGAAGAATTCCACTTGACGAATATTTCCAAGGCCAAGAAATATGATTGGATTTGTGATCCCTTATGACTTATTAATGTATTATATTATTTTAATTATGTATTACTGTTAATAAATTTTTTTGGCAACTAGAAGGGCAGAACTCCTCAGGGTGTTAAAAAATTCCGTCACACAGGGGCTGCGTAAACTAAGCGGATTTCCCTCGTGAAGTTTAACAATAGATTAATTAATATACTGGTAAAACAACAGCACCGTCAATATAAAGTGAATAAATACAAACGATAATTCCCTTATGGGAAATCAGCTATTGAGGTTGTACTCATGACGCGATTTTCGAAACTTTTCTCCTTGGCAGGGATTGAAATTGAACCTATTTTTGCCTTCAGCTTACTGACAGTAGTGGTAGATGCAACAATGCTTTAACCCACTGGCCATCGGCCCCCCTGTCCGCCTTAATTATTTAATTTTTATTAGGAGTTCAAATAATATTACATAATGAAAAATGGTCAGTTGGCTGCTTATGTCGGGAAACGTTAACATGCTGTAATCCAGTATAATATTTAGGAGGGAATTACATTTTAGCAGATTTCTTTTCATTTATTCTTCAAATGACCATCAATAATACGTAGTAGATGACGAAAATGAGGTCCGTTCAAAATGATCTATCTATCTATCTATCTACCTATCTATCTATCTATCTATCTATCTATCTATCTATCTATCTATCTATATATATATATATATATATATATATATATATATATTCTTGCCCATAAGGTCAAACAGATTAATATCCTTCCATTCCATATATATATTTGTCCGTTACCACTCTCTCAATTTTTGTTTAATCGTTACCAAACTCGATATATAAGTATTTTATGTAAAAAGGAAGATCAAGTTCGTTCACGGCTGTAATTTTACCAGTGGGATGGGGGGGGGTTAGTGGGGGGATTTCGAAAATTCAAAAATAGTCGTTGTTATGCGGCGGTTCGAAAAATTGTATAGAACCAACTTTATTGAAAATGTAATGTTCTGTACTTGTTGTTATGTACATTTTTTTACTATCGTAATTATTTACAGAGATATTTGCATTTCTTAGTTTTCGGCCTTCAGTAAACCCAATTCCTACTCATGTCATGTCAACAATAAGCTGTTATATTATAAAACACTATATTTGAAGCCTAAATACCAAATATTGTTCCCATTGAATTTTTGCGTTTTTAGGCAAATGTAAAAGTTTGAGGTGATCTTAGTTAAAGCAGCCCCTGGCGTAACGGACGGAAAGTGAGAGACAATTTCTAACAGAATTAGTGATGCGAGTAGAGTAGTTGATAGGTAGGGAGGAAGAGCGCAGCACGAACCCTGTGACCGGTGCTGCCTCGAGAGCGGAGCTGGCTGGAAAAAGCATCGCCTTCAGCCCCAATCCTCCCTCCATTTCCAACGTACAATTTGAAAAATTAGGCGGTTAGTAAGAGGTAGGAGGGGGTGGGGGTGGTGGAGGGGGGTTGCTACCCCTGGCTCCCATGGCAACGGATCGTATTGGAAAAGGCGCTGGTTCATTCGGACTCGGGCCGGCCAATCGGCAAGCTGCTCCCCCACTCTTCAGCCGGCAGTGTCTACTTGAGCCGCAGCTCTTGCTCAGCTCACTGCTACCTTACTCTCGCCCACGCTCCAGTAAAATAAGTCCGACACGTCGGGGCTGCGTAAACTAAGCAGATTTCTTTCGCCAAATATTTGCATTTATCTCAAAAAGTAAAAGTTCAATGAGAATAATACTTAGTATTTATACTTTAAATAATTTGCTTCGTAATATAACAGCTCATTGTAACTATTAAATGATTAGGAGTGGGGGTTTACTGAGGACCGAAAACTAAAACATGTAAATATCTTGGTTAATATTTGAAATATTGAAAAAACGTATATATCAACAATTATAGAACATTACATCAGCAATGAGATTGGATCTATACATTTTTTCGATCTGACACAGGATAACGGAGATATTAAGAATTATCGAAACTCCTCCCCTCTAACCCCCCCCCCCACTCCTCTAGTCGGATGACCTAAATGAACTTGATCATTCTTTTTACATAAAACGATTAAATATCGAGTTTGGTAACGATTAAACTAAAATTGCGACAGCTAGATAGGTAACTGGCATTATATAATTTTGAACGGACTTCATTTTCGCCATCTCCTGGCTAGGATCGATGGACATTTGAAGAAAAATTTCAAAAATCACGTCATCAAGTACGCCCTCCATAGCAGATTTCTCTCAAGGGAAAAATATAAAGAATAATACTTACTGGAGTCTGGCTATCTGGTGCCATGCTAGATAGTAACTTTTTTTTACTTAGCACTATTTGTAAAGTTTTAACAAATTTATTCATATGGAATCCATTTTACTAGTCAGATTTCAGCCATTAATGAGCTTGATGTTTCTTTTTTTATAAAACGGTTGGTTAGATATCTAGTTTGGAAACGATTAAACGAGAATTGCTACCACTAGGGCGGCAACAGGCAAATATATATACATAAATAAAGTATGAACGGAACTCATTTTCTTCATCTACTCTATAGGATCGATTTACGTTTAAAGCAATTTTTCAAATATCGAGTCATGAGTACAATCTCAATGGCTGATGTCTCTTAAGAGAAATCTGCTAAAAAGTCCGTCACTCATGACTGAGGCTGCCTAAACTAAGTAGATTTTCCTCGCGAAGTTATGCAATAGAAAAATCAACATACTGGTAAAGTAATAAGTGCAAACAGTAATGAAGAATCCTTCAGTCAATTGTAATAACCTCCCAACGGAAACCGTCAGAATAGTAAACGAACAAGTCTGAAAGGCTGGACAGGTAGATAAAATATATTCTTCATCGAAAAAGAAACAATTACTGAAATATATCTGAATATAACATATTACTTTTATTGAAAAATATTTATTCTATCTAGTACTGTAATGTATAATGAATCAGAATAATTTTTATCTCAAGCAATAGAATTTTAGTAGTCCAAAAACTTACAAATCTACAAACTGGTAACACTTAAGACCACCGTGAATATTAATTGAATAAATATAATCGGTATTGAGAAATCGTTTAGTCTATTTTAATTACCTCACAACAGTAAGCGTCTGAATTGTAAACAAAGGGATCTGCCAACCTCTTACAGCTGAACAGATAGATAGACATATTTTTCACCGGAAAGAAAAACAATTTCTGAAATATATCTGAATATAACATATTGATACTATTTACTATTTTTATTACTGTATAATATGAATCAGAATAATTTTTATCTCAATCACTCAAATTTTAGTACTCCAAGAACTTAAGAGGGGGGTGATGAACAGAATATATTTGCATGTATCTCGTAATTAAAAGTCCATTGAAAACTATATTTGGTATTTAAACTTCAAATGAAGTAGTTTATTACATAACAGTGTATAGTCTATGTGACATGAGTAGAAGTAGGGGTTGACTGAAGGCTGAAAAGTGAAAAATGCAAATATATCTGTTAATATTCAAGATACCCGTAGAGAATAAATGTATATAGTAATATTTGCAGTACACCTAATTTCTAATAAAATTAGTTCTATACAATTTTTCGAATTTTCGAAATTCTCCTCCTTCATACCCTTCAACCTCTGGTCCGATTTTAGCCGTTAACGAACTTGTCATTAGTTTTTCAATAAACGTTTAAATATCAAGCTTGGTAACGATGGAATAAAAATTGCGACCTCTAGGGCGTTAACAGACAAATATATTTAAATATGACTATATTTATATTTACACACACACACACAGTTTTGAAAGGACCTCATTTTCGTCATCTCCTGGGTTGAATCGATGGACATTTGAAGAAACATTTCGAAAATTGCGTCATGAGTACGACCTCAATAGCTGATTTCCCTTAGGGGAAATCTGCTGCAACCAGATGGAAAAATATAAAGCGTAATACTTGCTGAAGAGTGAGTATCTGGTGCCATGCTAGGAAACCTTTCTTTTACTTAGCTCTATTTGTTAATTTTAACCAAATTTATTCATATGGAATCCATTGAAAAAAGAATTGATTTCGGAAACCGGGGGAGTTGGTATTGATATTAATTAATTAAGCTCCTTCTACCCCCGTTCTGGAAGTTTCGATCATAAGTCCGTAGATGGAAAAGTAGATTTTATTAAGTTCTGGGTTTACCACGCTTTGAAGTTGAACGTTCATAGTTTCGTCAGTATCGAATCAGTCTCGTTGAGGCAATTAATTAGCTGATTGAATAGTGAAGTTAACATTCTTTGGCCTGTGCCACTAGAATAACGCACGTAACTCGACATTCCGCCAATGCTGGGCATCGGTCAATGAATTGTATTTTCCTTTTAGCGGATTTCCCTTAAGTGGAATCAGCTAATGAGGTTGTACTCATGACGCGATTTTCAAAATATTTCTTCCAATGTACATTGATTCTACCTAGTAGATGGCGACAATGAGGTCCGTTAAAATGTATATATATATATATATATATATATATATATATATATATATATATATATATATGTATGGGCGTGTGTGTGAATCTTACATCTCCAGCGGTCGCAATTATTGTTTTATCGTTACCAAACTCGATATATAAGAGTTTCATGGAAAACAAAAGATCAACTTCGTTAACGGCTGTAATCTGACTGTGGGAAGAGTGTAGGAATATCGAAAAATCTGAATATCTTCATTATCATACTTCGGATCGAAAAAAGTGTATAGATCTAATGTTATTAGAAACATAATGTACTACAATAGTTGTAATATGAATAATTCCTCCATCATGAATATTAAAGAAGATATTTGGATTTTTTTTTTATTTCAGCCTTCCGTAAATCCCCACTCCTACCCAATGCAGAATAGTAACACTCTCTTATATAATGTATCACTTTATTCTAAGCCAAACTACCAAATATTTTTCTCAATGGATTTTAGGAGATTTCCCTTCAGGGAAATCAGCTATTGAGGTTGTACTCATGACGCGAGTTTTGAAAAATTTCCTCAAATGCCCATCGATCCTACCCAGGAGATGACGAAAATGAGGTCCGTTCAAAATTATATATATTTGTCTGTTAACGCTCTAGCGGTCGCAATTTTTGTTTGATCGTTACCAAACTTCATATTTAAGCGTTTTATGTAAAAAGAAAGATCAAGTTCGTTAATGGCTGAAATCGGACCAGTGGGAGGGGGGGTTTAGAGGGGGGGATTTTTAAAAATTCGAAAAAAATCTCCGTTATTATGCGTCGGATCAAAAAAGTGTATAGAATCAATCTTATTGAAAATTAAATTTACTATAAATATTAATCTATACATTTATTCTGTATCTTGAATATTAACCGAGATATTTGCATTTGTATTGTGAGTGTAGTCGGTAAGTCGGCTATGTTCGGCACTATCCGCCGAGAGCTCTGGCGGCCGTTTTGGTAACTATTCCTCCCTCGAGAATAGGTCTATAGATACCTTCCTACTACTGTTATTATTAGGCAGATTTCTCTATTGTAATACTTCACGTGGGAAATCTGCTTAGTTTATGCAGCCCCTGCGTGACGGACTTTTTAAGTTTTGAGATAACTTCAAATTCGATACGCACGTGGGAAACCTGCTTAGTTAACGCAACCCCTGACGTTTATTTCATTTACGGATACGGAGTTTTAATAACAGTATAAAACAAAACAATGAGAAACATAGAAATAGGGTGTCTAAACAACGTCATTATTTTAGTAACAAGATGTTTTCAATCCACAGATTTAATTATAATTTTAATTGCTCTGATATTCTCATTTGAACTCAAAAGAAGTTAGAAACTCTGAACGAGTTGAAAATTGGAGTTTTAGATTAGGGAGTTGTGCGAATTGGCACCGGCTACCTACCAACGCTTTCCTGCACCGGAGCAGAATCAAATTATCCCTATCGACTCGAGGGCCGCCACTCTCCAAATTCGAAAACGAAATTTGTTTAAGGGAAAACTTTCTCCTAACTTTGTTCCTTTCCTTTCTAGAAATTGGGAATCGCCAATATGAAAGAGTTACAACTCCATTGGGATTTGAGGTATAGTCCTTTTGCCAGCGACCGAGTACTGCCTTTTGTATAAAAATAAAAAAAAGTCTGTCACGCAGGAGCTGTGTTAACTAAGCAGATTTGTCTCGTGATGTTTTGCATTAGATAAATCTACAAACTGGTAAAACTTAACACCACCGTGAATATTAAGTGAATAAATACCATCGGTAATGAGAAATCGTTTAGTCTACTTTAATTACCTCCCAACGGTAAGCGCCTCAATTGTAAACAAAGAGGTCTGCCAATTTCTCAGAGCTGAACAGATAGATAGACATATTCTTCACCGGAAAGAAAAACAATTTCTGAAATATATCTGAATATAACATATTGACTTTATTGATACTATGTACTATATCTAGTACTGTATAATATGAATAAGAATAATTTTTATCTCGTCATCTCCTGCTGCTCTGCCAGGAAATCTGCTTAGTTAAAGCATTGAAAGACGTTCAGAATTGTTCTCATGATGTGGCGTAGCAGTAAACAACCCGAAACATGAAGAGTTTTAATAAAGTGAATGACGGTGAAATAGTGTTTCTATATATTCTGACCCTTTGCCTACAAGTGATATCAGATAAGTGTTCTGGGGAAATTGGCAAATCACAATAGATTCTTTATTTAGGTCTTGTTTCTAAAATATTCTTATAATAACCTCTAGTTCTTTATATACCCTTAGCTAGAAAGCTAGTTTTTTTTTTTTTTTTTGATATTTTTCTTTTTGTTTATATATTTCCCCCGGAGGCTTTGGTTTCGGAGTACCTTGTGAGTTGGGCAGTCGGTGAGTTGCCCCCCGGCGATATAGGGTAGGAAAAGGGAGGTGGGTAAAAACGGGGCCCTGCTCTAAGTGCAAATGTTTACACTGTAGATCCTCTCTCTCTCTCTCCGTGGGCCCGCATATCTGCCTCCCGCATGCCAGCGAATTCATCTCAAGTCTACTCCCCTTTACTGGGCCCAATACATAAATAAAATGGATATCAACAGGCGTGACTATACCCCTTGCCCACCCCTTCCTTACCATACCCATCACCTCCAGGAAATTTTGGTTAAAGTACCCAAATAGTTTTAAATATAAATACCAAGTCGCCCAATAATCATTCTCCTAGAAGAAAAAGTTTATATATATATATATATATATATATATATATATATATATACATATATGTTACTGTAAAACCCCGGAGTGTGGTAAATCCTAAGATTTACCAGTAAATCTTAGGATTTTCCAGAAGCATTGGTAAATGTCCGATTTTATCTTTCAAATCGGACTTTAGCCTGTAAATTTTAGGATTTCCCAAGAGCCTCGGTAAAAGCTGGAATTATCTCAATCAGGATGCGTCTTTCGGACTTTTACCAACAGATTTTGGTAAATCCTAACATTTCCCAGCATCTGCCGGTAAAAGTTGGAATAAGGATTATTTGAAATGAAAATTTTAGAATAAGTTTTATTATTATTTGTTACAGGATGGGAGAGAATTGTGGTACTTTGAATTGCATTTCATATTAGCTAACTTGCACAGACATTTCTCATTTGAACATTTTTTTAAGCAGGTTGGAGTTTTTGAAACGCTGGCCACCAACCAATGATTGTTGACGAACTGCGGTGCGAAGGCTTATCTCTTCGTCGGTCACTTCATCAGGAGACATGAAATTCTCCTGCTCACTCGCGGTAGGGGGGAGTATCCCTGTCCCCACTCCTCTTCAACTGACATTTACCGTGGAGCCTTGGCAAATCCGCACATTTACCAAACAGCATTGGTAAAAGTGCGGCATCTCACATTTATTTAGTGTTTTTCGGGCATTTACCAAGCCAGACGGTAAATTCGGGGATTGGCCAACTGCCAAGCGGTAAAAGCTAAAATTTCATCTAGATTTCGGACTTTAACCAGTGCTCTTGGAAAATCCTAGGATTTACCGGTAAGTTCTAACTGATTATGGACACAAGAACAAGTTAGACTCACTACATACACTAAACAGTAGTAATAACGAGTCTCTAAACCAATTTCATGAGAGCCGAACAGTTACGGAAACGGCCGAATTAGCTTTCGGCGGAAACCCACGAAAAGAACCGACATCAGCTGATCTCATCTCGTCCGTTATCCTCACGTACTTAATAAAAAGGGAAATATTTCGGTAAATATTCATGAAAGATAATAAATGTACATAACAATATTTATAGTAAATTTAATTTGCAATTGGTTCTATACAAGTATAGTAACGGAGATATTTCAGATTTTCGAAATCCCCTCTAACCTCCCTTCCCTCCTACTGGTCCGATTTCAGCCATTAAAGAATTTGATCTTTCATTTTACATAAAACGATTAAATACCGAGTTTGGTTAACTGACAAATATATATATATATATATATATATATATATATATATATATATATAGTTTTGAATGGATCTGATTTTCGTCATCACCGGGCTAGGATCGATGGATATTTGAAGAACGATTTCGAAAATCGCGTCATGAGTACGACCTCAATAGCTGATTTACCTTAAGGGAAATTAGCTAAACAAAATCCAACTTGGAAGTTCTAAATAAGGTAAGTGAGAACAAAAGTCTTATCGAGGCCATGGAAAAAAGGAGAGTGAAACTTCTTGGGCATATCATAAGGCACAACAATTGCATTACCAATATATTTAAAGGTAAGATTCTAAGTAATAGAGGAAGAGGAAGGCTTAGAAAATCCTATTTTAAAGAAATCAAGCATCTTATGGAGTTCGGTGAGTATAGTAATATGAAAAGGGCAACTTCTGTTAGAACACAATATTTCTAGGTTTGATCATAATATATATATATATATATATATATATATATATATATATATATATATATATATATATATTGTTACGTTTTTATTACCAAAACCAGTAATAAACGATTTTAATAAGAGTTCTTTTGGATTGCAAAATTAAATACTCGCAAGTTTCACAGTTTTTATGACTGCACAATTTATTTCACAATGCACAATAAACTTGGTAATTATTCTTAATTACTAATCAAAGTATACACTGATAGCGTCACTGTTCTTCAGATTACACAGACCAATAATTCAATCACGGTCACTGAAATTCACAACAAAGACGGCACTGCACTGTCCTTTGCTTCGCGGCACTGCACTGTCCTTTGCTTCGCGGCACTGCACTGTCCTTTACATCGCGGCACTGCACTGTCCTTCACTTCGCGGCACTGCACTGTCTTAAACACGGCACTAAACTGTTACTTATAGTCCCGGCCCAACACTGTTCTTCTTATAAAAACACTTTACCGCACTGCACTAAGTCGCACTGTAGCACTGATGTGAACATCAAGACAGGTGAGAATAAAACTGACTCGCTCGCGGCTAGCCCTTCTTTATATAGGGCCGCGGCATTCATTAAAGGGGAATTGTCTGGACTCTTCGACGCCTGGCTGGAGGGTACTGGTAGGACCTAGAACATTCTGTCGGTTTCTTTGATCTACGTCACACTTTCCAAATACGCGACTCTCTCTCTGAAGGATTATTTATGTATTTAATTTTCGCAACAATATATATATATATATATATATATATATATATATATATATATATATATGTATGCTGATAAAGCAGCAGTCAGCTTCAGACATTATGGAATGCTACTCAAAAATACGGAAGACACACATTAAACATTAACTGCACACAGACATAATAAACAAATGGCAACAGCATTGGATAGTAACAAATAAAAGAGAACATTTAAAGACTTTCATTCCCAACATTGCTGAATATTTGAACATTATTATTTATTAACGTCCACTTTTTGCAAGTAAGGCTAATTAATATTTGAACATTAAAGATACACCTAATGACTTTTTACACAGCACAATTATTAACAGGACATGGCTCGAGTAAAGTGTACCTAACCTGATTTAAACTGACTAATAACTCATTATGCCCATGCGATTTGACTACTGAACAGACTTACACCCATCTCATGCATGGCTGTACACTGCTTTCAAACGAAAGGTACCTTTTACAAGAAACAGTTATGAAAAAGTTTGGCTGCGAGAGTGTGAAATGACAAACGACAAACTCACACGCACGTGTGTGTGTCCCGCATTTACTACATAGGACTTGTGGAATTGGAGTGATTCATCAAAATCGAGTCATGGGCACGTCTGCAGTAGTTAATTTACCCTTTAGCGAAAATCTGGATAAAAAATGTCCATTTTAATGCACTACATCCACACAGATATACAGGGTGTCCCAACTTCTCGTGCCACCCCTATTAAAATCTCCAATTATTTTAATACAAAGCTGAGACTTGGCAAACTACTATGCGTCTAGATTAAAATAAATGAGTTCTAAGAACGTTTTTGTTATGTTGATGATTTTCAAGTATTTTTTTTTTGTTTGGCCCAAGAATACATTTGCGTTAATTTGTTTTACATACTATTTTTATTATTATTGATATTATTTTTTCAGAATCCATCCATTTGCCCGTCGAATTGTTTCAAAGATAATTTTTTTTGTTACAGTTGTTGTCCTACTTTTATGTCGCAGCATTCTTCAATAAAATGTGCCGTTTCTGAAATAACGATTTCTGCATTTTACTGCTAAAGGATGCGTCAAATAAAAAAAAGTCCGTCACGCAGGGGCTGCGTAAACTAAGCAGATTTCCCATGTGAAGTTTTACAATAGAGAAATCTGCACACTGGTAACACAATACCACCGTGATTAGATAATGAGAAATCTTTCAGTTAATTAAAATAAATTCCCAAATGAAACGGCTTCTGAATTGTAAGAATAATTTATATTTTAATAACTCAAATTTTAGTAGTCCAAGAACTAAAGAAGGGGGGGGGCGGATGAACAGAACGTATTTGCATAAATCTCACAAAGTAACGAAGGTAAGGTAAGGTTAAAAACAACAGGTTAGAAGAAGCTTCCGCCTGAGCCGAGAAATGACGAAGATGGCCGACTTCATAAAAATGCAAATATCTCGGTTAATATTCAAGATAGAGAATAAATGTATATAACAATATTTATAGTAAATTTAATTTTCAATACGATTTGTTCTATACAATTTTTCGATCCGATGCATAATAACGGAGATATTTTGAATTTTCGAAAATCCCCCCTCTAAACCCCCCTCCCTCTGGTCCGATTTCAGCCATTAACGCACTTGATCTGTCTTTTTACATAAAACGGTTAAATATCGAGTTTCGTAACGATCAAACAAAGATTGCGACCGCTAGAGCGTTAACAGATATATATATATATATATATATATATATATATATAATTTTGAACGGACCTCATTTTCGTCATCTCCTGGGTAGGATCGATGGACATTTGAAGAAAATTTTCGAAAATCGCGTCATAAGTACGACCTCAATAGCTGATTTCCGTTAAGGGAAATCTGCTAAAAAATTCACTCAAATAAATTCGTTTTAGAATTTGATCTCCTACAATAATCCGTCATAAAAAGTATGGTATTCCATTGGAAATTCCAAAGTTATGGTCGCTGGAGACGTACTGGAGAAAGTTGCGAAGTTGAAAATGGACTGAAAGAATCCTTCACAATTATTGCACACCAAGTCTCAGCTTTGTATTAAAATAATAGGAGATTTTAAAAGGGGTGGCTCGGGAAGTTAGGTCACCCTGTTTGTTTGAGTGTGTGTGTGTGTGTGTGTGTATCATTCCTATTCGGGCAAATGTCACTAACTTGCAAGAAGTCCCATCAGTCGCATCAAAATAACAAAATTTGATTTATATGAAGAGAAAAACCACCCAAGTAAATAGTTTTGTGGTTACCATTATTGCAGTTTTTTGTGTCGTGAAAAATTCGTTTGGTGGCAAGGAACAATTGTAACTTTGGTCAGTTTCCCTTCTACACACATTTTGTCGTTTTTAATTTGTTTTATTAGAATTCATATTTTTTTTCATATCTAAATTCATCTTGCAGCAATGGCTTTAGAAATCTTTCTAAAACAATGTATTGTTGGTAAGCTCAATATCCATTTTAATAAGTATATTTCCCGTTTAGATTGTGTATTAGGAAATTTTCCTGAAGGAATGGAAAAAAAACCTAATACTTTGAGCCCACTATGTAAACTATCTTCTGTAAAAGGTTGGTACATATTATTATAGTTAAATTCAAAATATCTACAAGATAGATGTAATGAACTGAACTTGTTTAGATGAATGTATGGGCAGTTATATATTTATATAATATTTAAATACAGTTATAAATATTTATTTAAATACAGTTTCGATTAGTTTTCGAATTGTATTATGGACGTTATATTACTGCTGAGAGGACAGCTACTTTAGTACCTTATAGATGATCATTCCCCTCTCCATATTTCTGATGGATTCAAGGGATCAGTTGAAGTCTTACTAGAACCCATATAGAAGAGAAATGATGCCTGTTTTTTTTTCTTTTTCAATTCATTACTCATTTAGCCCATTTACACAACAATCCCATTTCACCCTCGTGGAAAATACTAAAAATGACAAATCTGCCTGTTGAAAGCAGTAAAAGAGGCCATCGAAAGATACATGGAGGGAGATAAATAGAAAACGAGTGAGATGAGAGTCAAAACTGAGGGGCGTGGAGCGCTAACCTCAGGCCTGCCAGAGGCAGCTGGGGAAATACTATTTCCGAACTGACCGTTATCAAGTTAGTCCAATAATTGCAGCTCCAGACCAGATCGGCGGTATATTTCGAATAATGACCTAGCCCCTGCCGAAATGTTCATTTGCCCAGTTCCTGAGGAATTGGAGAGGAAGCACAGCAAATCCCAACTGGATTTCGGCTCTAAACTGAATCTCCGATTAATCACGCAATTAAAGTCTAGGAATCAATGGTGTCCATTATAGAGCCCTAATTTCACCGAAAGAACCATAACTCACTTGTTTTTAGGGGTGCTCGATACGCTCTTGTCAACTACTTCAGCATAAACCTTAGATATTACGACAGAATTTGAATCTCCTTAACTTGAGGAGAATAACAGTTTCATTGACTATATTACAAGTTCATTGCGTATGAATCACCACGTCATCAAACATTTTTGAGTCATTAATTTTGTAACTTGAGAAGACAGAGTAGTTAACAATATATAAAAAGGAAAGATGTAAGGGCTCAGTGTAGCCATGTGAGTTAAAGCGTTGACCATAATCTCACATGGTAAACCTAGAGTGGCGAGTTCAAATCATGCCTGGGCAAAGGAAATTATTCAGTGACGAAATTCATTAAATTACATCCTAATTCCCACCCTGGCTAGAAGAGGGTGGTAACCTGTAGATAACCCGTCCCAATTAGCCTGAGTTGCAAAAAGTGGACGTTAATAAATAATAATAAACCATCTCCGTCATTATCTAAGGTTGTATGATCTGTTGGGACTGTACATAGCATAGATGATTTCTTATATAAAATAATAGTCAAAGAACTTAGCAATCAATGAAAATGTATATAAGTAAATAAAATTGTTAGTAAAAATACTTGAAACGGCAGAACTGGTGGTGCTGCAAGCATAACGATTTATCATGACCCACTAATGAAATAAATGAAATTTATTATTGGAGATTTAAAAGTGTTCCGTTATTTTGATACGATTTAAAATTTTGTTATATTCTGATCAGGAAAACGTTTTATGGAGTGTAAATAAATAGCCTTTTTATCAGCAATCACTTTTTTTGGTACATTTTTTTATCTGCCTCATAATAACCGAGATATTTTGAATTTAAGATTTTCACACCCTCTGACTCCCTCACCCCATCCAATGTCTGCCATGAACGGACTCCTTCTTTAGTTTTATATGAAATAATTAAATATCGATTTTGGTAACGATAAAAGGAAAATTACGTTATGCTTATATATATATATATATATATATATATATATATATATATATATATATATAATATCTCCTGGGTAGGATCGATAAACTTTTGAAGAAATGTTTCGATAATGCGTCTTCAGTCCAATCTCAAAAGCAGATTTCTCTTAAAAAAACAATTTCAATGTTTTATTCTGAAACCTCGTATTTTCTAATCTATGCTTCAGGTCAAATTGTATATATGTATAATTTTAGAAGTGGTATTAGGTCTAATCAGATTTATTTCCGTCGCGTTGTGCTCACTCATTTTCACTTTTATTGCCAGGTCAGAATGATTTGGAGACATAATAATATCCTGCACTTAAGGAGCTATGGTTCCTTCAAGACACAGACTGCACAGTTTGCGCTGGGACATTGCATGTTTTCTGATTTCTGAATTTATGGTCATGGAAACGTGTATGACTCGGTTCAAGCTTCGAATTGCTTAGATGATTGATGTCAGTTATATAATGAAAAAAGTATAGTCATTTAAAAATTTGTGATATTCATTTGTTAAACTATTATTTTCACTTTACTCTTTATGATAATGGCTAAATTCGTTCATTCGTTTAAGATTCTTCGATATCTGTCTAACATGGGCAATGACTTTCCAGCCCACGACGTGGTTCTTCACTCTGTCAACCCAACTCATCTTTGGTCCTAGCATTGATTATCTTGTTTAGGGAGCCGGTTGGGTTGCTTCTAGCCACATTTCCACCAATTGTAAGCTCTTAGCATGAGACGTAATTTTAGCTTCGAGGTATTTGAAGCTTTCTACTTTTGGTTAGGATATTATTATTATTTATTTGAGATGCCTCTACAATAACGATTCATCTTTTGACATATTTGAATATAATTTTACAAAATTAGATAAACATTAAAAATTTTACAATGCTAAATGTTACAAATGTACAAAATAAATAGAATCATACCGCTACAATAGCGATTTTTAACATGCTTAAATATAATTTCACAAAATTAAATAAATATTAAAATTTTTACACAGCTAACATTTACAAATGTATAAAATAAATAGAGTGGACAAAACTAAATATAAATTGTTACTATATTTACAACAAAAAGAAAAAAACAAAATAAAAATAAAACAAACAAAAAAAACTATAAATAGTTAAACTGGAAGAAGGCAAAACTTATTTTCCACAGTGCTTGCTATATATAACTTTCATAATTGTAGATAATAGCTTTTATATTTCATCAAATAATCCATTATTTCTTAAATACTTAAAAACATCATCTATAAATTGGCTACTGCCGGCCAGTAGTTCGCATACATTTGTGGGCCATGGCTACGTTTTCACTTGTGTGCAGTCAGTTAGTATGTGTTTTACAGTCAGCGTTCTGTTGCAGTAGCGACATACAGGTTCATCTTGTCTGCTCATTAGATATGAATGTGTTAGTCTAGTGTGCTCTGTGCGTAGGCGTGTAATTACAATGTCTTCTCTTCTAGAGTGTCTATTACTTGAAGTCCAGTTGAGCGTGTTTGATTTGATTTCTCTAAGTTTACTATCAGTGTTATACCATAAATTATTCCAGTCATTAATTACGAGTTTTCTTATTTGAGTGAAAGATTCTTGGTGAGGTACGTCCAAAAAATGGTTACGATAGGTCCTCTGCACCTGATGGAGCCTGTCAGTCAACTGGAGACGTCTCATTACAGGTTCTTCAAGTTTATCAGGGTTTGTGCGTCGTGTTAACCGCCCGGCAACGTAAATGATCATGATTACGAATCCAATTACAAGCCCCAGAAATTACAATAAGCCAATAAAACGAGGAATACCGAGATCCCTCTCTCTAATGATATCAAACATATAAAGAGTATGCACAGGGAAGAACCGGTCCTGAGATAGGGGTAGAACTAGGAGGTAGGGGACTAGGGAAGACAGTGTAAGTGTAAAAGACCTTAGGCGTGGGTGAGAGGGTCCTAACAATGGGTAACGGTCAATAAGGGTTTGGGGGCTGGGTAATGTGGGGGGAGGGGGCTCCCGTTGTCATCGTTACCGCTTCTTCCTTCCTTCCCCTCTGCCCCTTACCTCTTTCTCAGCGACCAGAAACTCACACTCCAAGGACATTAAATAAACCTCTTCTAACAGTTCAATAAACTCTCGTACACTTCCACCCACTTAATGTCGATATTAAAATCTTAGTCATTGGGTATTGGTCGTGAGATAACGTTTCTTGCCGATGTTTCGATAAACATACTTCTATCATCCCCAGGGATCTCTCCCAGATTGAAGTGTTACTATTCAGGGACATATAACTGTCTTTTCCGGAGCCTCCCCTTCCAGGTATCTTCTGGAATTGCCACCAATGCCTGTTCCCTTGTGATTATTTTTTTTAAATTTTATTATTAGCAGATTTCTCTTAAGGGAAATTAGCTATTGAGGTTATACTCATGACGCGATTTTCCAAAAATTTCTTCGAATGTTCATCGGTCCTGTGTGTGTGTATATATATATATATATATATATATATATATATATATATATATATATATATATATATATATATTTGTTACCGCTCTAGCATTCGCAATTTTTGTGTTAACGTTACCAAACTTGATATATAACCGTTTTATGTATGAAAAAAAAGATCAAGTTCGTTAACGGCTGAAATAGAACCAGTGGAAGAAGGGATTTAGAAGAGGACAATTTTGAAAATTCTAAATATCTCCGTTATTATAAGGCATCGAATTAGTGTATAAAACCAATCTTATTGCAAATATAATTACCTATAAATGTTTCTATATACATATGTTTTCTGGTATGAATATTAACCGAGATATTTGTATTTTTTTTAGTTTTCAGTCATTAGTAAACCCCCACCCCTACTCATCTCATATTAAGGCTAAGCTGTTATAACATGGACCTCTTTATTCTAAGCTTAAACACCAAATATTGTTTACATGAGATCCTTATTATGGAAAATTCATACGAATTCTTTGCACGATGACGTCATAAGATTTTACCTTCTTGAAAATGATTATTTGATCTATACCATACTCGATGCCATTTAACTGATTCAGTAAACACTAAAGTTTATATCTGATATTGGCGGAAATCGCATGGCGGAATGTGGGGGGGGGGCGGTTTAGAGGGGAAGTCGAAAATTCAAAATATCTCCGTTATTATGAGTCAAATCGAAAAATATTATAGAATCAATCTTTTTAAAATATCGATGCTCTACAATTACTGCCCTACATATTTTTTTGTAACTCAAGTATTAAGCGAGTAATTCGTAATTTATGGTTTAATTTTATGATCTTACTTCAGTAAGAATATGTGGTGAGATATCACTTGTGTTTCATACAAAGCACGTGGGAATTCTGATTAGTTTACGCAGCCCCTGCTTGTCGGACTTTTTCAATTATGAAACGAATACAATTATTCCACCAAGAAATAAATATATAAACAAAGAAAGCATAATTACTGGGGAACAGGGTGGCTCAGTACTTGGTGTATAGCTGGAAGGCCAAGCTCGCCATGGTTCCGTACTAAACAGTTACAGCGAGCTGTTCTAGCGACACGTCTGCAAGAGGGTTATGTTGCCTCAAAATATTTACGTGTAACCAATTCCTTGTATACGTTATGTTCTGTATATTGTCGAATATTTAAGTAATACTGTATTACATTATTTATTAACGTCAACTTTTTGCAACTAAGGCTAATTGGGACGGGTTATCTACAGGTTAACACCCTTTTCTAGCCAGGGTGGGACTAAGGATTTTGTTTAATGAATTCCGCCACTAAATAGATTCCAGTTGCTCAGGCGGGAATTGCACTCGCCACTCTAGGTTTACCATGTGAGATTAAAGACAACGCTTAAAACACATGTTTACCTGAGCCCCAAATAATACAGTAAAATATCTAGTTCATGGCTGATATCTTCACTTATTGTACAGAATATGATAAGCTTGAAAAAGGAACCCCGGCATCGAAAGCGATTGCCAGTTAAGAGATATCACAGAATATTTATGCTCGAGTGTAATTATTGCTACAACAAAAAGTCGGTCACGCAGGGGCTGCGTAAACTAAGCAGATTTCCCACGTGAAGTTATACAGTAGAGAAATCTCCATAGGAGAGCCAAACGGTGACGGCAAAGGGCCGAACTAGCTTTTCGCGGGAAATTCAAAAATCCGTTATCGGCCCAAATGTCATAAAAATGCAAATATCTCGGTTAATATTCAAGATAGGGAATAAATGTGTATAACAATATTTATAGTAAATTTAATTTGCAATAAGATTGATTCTGTACAATTTTTCGATCCGGCGTATAGTAACGGAGATATTTTGAATTTTCGAAAATCCTTGCCTCTAAACCCCCCCCCACTAGTCCGATTTCAGCCGTTAACGAACTTGATCTTTCTTTTTACATAAAACGACTAAATATCGAGTTTGGTAACGATCAAACAAAAATTGCGACCGCTAGAGCGGTAACAGACAAATATATATATATATATATATATATATATATATATATATATATATAAAAATTTGAACGGACCTCATTTTCGTCATCTCCTGGGTAGGATCGATGGGCATTTGAGGAAATTTGTCAAAACTCGCGTCATGAGTACGACCTCAATAGCTGATTTCCTTTAAGGGAAATCTCCTAAAATCCAATGAGAAAAATATTTGGTAGTTTGGCTTAGAATAAAGTGATACATTATATAAGAGAGTGTTACTATTCTGCATTGGGTAGGAGTGGGGATTTACGGAAGGCTGAAATAAAAAAAAAATCCAAATATCTTCTTTAATATTCATGATGGAGAAATTATTCATATAACAACTATTGTAGTACATTATATTTCTAATAACATTAGATCTATACACTTTTTCGATCCGAAGTATGATAATGAAGATATTCAGATTTTTCGATATTCCTACACTCTTCCCACAGTCAGATTACAGCCGTTAACGAAGTTGATCTTTAGTTTTCCATGAAACTCTTATATATCGAGTTTGGTAACGATAAAACAATAATTGCGACCGCTGGAGCTGTAAGATTCACACACACGCCCATACATATATATATATATATATATATATATATATATATATAAATATATAAATTTTAACCGACCTCATTGTCGTCATCTACTAGGTAGAATCAATGTACATTGGAAGAAATATTTTGAAAATCGCGTCATGAGTACAACCTCATTAGCTGATTCCAATTAAGGGAAATCTGCTAAAACATGAGCAATTGCGCTTTATACTATCATGTGAATTTAAACATGGAAATAATTCTTGCTTAGTTTTTAGTAGCATCAATATGGCTTCATGGTAACACTAAGGTGCATGATTGAACAGTTTCTATCCAGACTGTACCCATGAATGGTAATACATATACACAGTTTGGTAGGGCATGACTGGTGTCACTGATTACATTTGTTTAACCAGTGGTGTAACTAGAACAGCTATCTTTTACCTGTTCAGAATGAATCACAATGGAAGAGGAACTATACTTTTTCATGACGATTTCTGTCTATATGTATGTTATTTAAATTGGAAAAAGTCGGTCACGCAGGAGCTGCGAAACTGGCGGTTGTAGGAATCTGGCTATTATGGGAATATATTTCGGTTTCATCACTCAAACCATATTACTCTGCAATTATAATGACAGGTATACAGAGACGCAGGTGTAATAGTGTGCTCTAGCACCTAGCACAATTGCTTAAAAAATTCTATTAAGTACTTTTGATATAAAATAAACTTTAAGAACAAAAAGATAAAATAATGGAAATATGAGACCAACAAAAATCACTTAAAAGGAGAAGGATGTATTTTAAATGAATGAAACAGCATTATTAAAAGAGAATATGAATCTTAGCTGACAACATAGAAATTATAATTGAACCAACAACAGATTAACTGATATATAAAACATTGAACTGTTGCTTTTACATCGCACTTCGTCTTCAGTTACTTCTAGAGAACATCCGCTCTGCTGACAAAACAAACATCAACATTTATTTCCTTTATAATGCCTTTTTTTTTTTTTAGCTGATTTCCCTTAAGGGAAATTAGCTATTGAGGTTGTACTCATGACGCTATTTTCGAAACATTTCTTTAAATGCCCCTCGATCCTACCTAGTAAATGACGAAAACGAGGCCTGTTCAAAATTATATATATATATATATATATATATATATATATATATATATATATTTGTCTGTTACATGTGTATGTAAAAAGAAAGATCAAGTATGTTAACGGCTGAAATCGGACTGGAGGGAGGAGGGGTTTAAAGGAGAGAAATTTCGAAAATTCTTAATATCTCCGTTATTATGCGTCGGATCGAAAAATTGTATAGAACATATCTTATTTCAAGTATAATGTTCTATAAATGCTGCTATTTACATTTTTTTTTTTTAATATTAACAGAGATATTTGCATTTTTTAGTTTTCGGACTTAGTAACCTCCCCCTCCCCCACTCCTACTCAAGCCATATTAACAATAAGCTGTTATATTACGAAGCACTTTATTTGAAGCCTAAATAACAAATATTGTTCTCATTGAACTTTTACGTCTTGAGATAAATGCAAATACGGGGCGCAAGAGGGAAATCTGTTTAGTTAACGCAGCCCCTGCGTGACTGACATTTTCCACTCCTAGCCATTTCCCCAGTAGCTGTTGCCTGTTATTCTGCTCATTTTAATTCATTAATTGTTATTATCCATAAAAGTGGTTTTTAACAATGCTTTCACGCTTACTATATACTTAACTCTCGAAAATTTGAAGACAGTTTCTGTAATTTTGTCAAATAAGCAGGCTCAATAACTCTTTTTCTAAACAAAACCTGCTAAAGTAAGAGACTTGGGAATAGCATTTTACCTACATCAATTATATCGACCTGAATTGCGGCCAAGTGGCTAACATTTTTCCAGAGCTATTTCTGGGTTCCAATTTGAAAACTAGGTCGAATTTTAATTATGTTAATATTTTATTTATATAAGAAGGAATAAATAATTTTAATAACTTGTGTAAACAAGGGATAAAAAAATTGTGGGATGTGGAAAATATCTACCATATCATAAAAAATTGATTTTCACTGAATTAGCAGATTTCCATTCAGGGAAAACAGCTATTAATGGGGTCGTACTCATTTCTTCAAATACCCATCGATCCAACCTAGGAGGAGACGAAAATGAGGTCCGTTCAAAATTGTGTATATATGTTATCGTGAAAGACCGAAATCTGGTGAATTTCGACATACACCAAATACCCTCACCGGTGTATGTCGACAATCACCAGATTTCCATCTTTCCCCGTAACATATATTACCACTCTAGGGGTTGCAGGTATTGTTTTATTGGTATCAAACTAGATATATAAGCGTTTCATGCAAAACTAAAGATCAAGTTCGCTAACGACTAAACGAATTTTGAAAAGTCGAAATATCTCCGTTACTATTCGTCGGATCGAAAAAATGTATAAAATCAATCTTATTGGAAATTGAGTCTACTATAAATATTGTTATGTACATGTATTCTCGTGAATATTAACCGAGATATTTGTATTTTTTTAGTTTCCAGCCCTTAGTAATCCCTCCCCCCTTCTACACATGTCACGTAAACAATACTCTGTTATATAATAAACCACTTTATTTGAAGCTTAAATACCAAAAACTGTTTTCAAGAGACTTTTAGTATACGACATACTTGCAAATATATTCTGTTGACCCCCCCCCCCCACCGTCTTAATTCCTTAGACTACAAAATTTTAAGTGATTGAGATAAAAATTATTCTGATTCATTATAAATTACAGTACTATATATGGTAAATAGTTTCCAATAAAATTAATATGTTATATTCAGATATATTTCAATAATTGTTTTACTTTCCGGTTAAGAATATTTCTATCTATTCAGCTCTTAGCGGTTGGCAGTCCTTTTTGTTTACAATTCAGACGTTTATTAAAATTGACTAAAAGATTTCTCAATACAGTTTGTATTTATTCATTTAATTTTCACAGTGTTAAGTATTAGCAGTATGTAGATTTATCAATTGTAAAACTTCATTAGGGAAATCTGTTTATTTTACGCAGCCTCTGCGAGAAAGACTGTTTTCTTATACTGTGGAAACTGCTATTTCATACCTTATAATCAAATTTAATTTAATTATAATCAGGACTTGAGAATCTCATTGTTTCCGTGCAAACCACTAATTTGGTTAATTTTCATTGCGTCGGGCTTTCATTTAAACAAAAGCTTTCTGTAGGATGTTGATTAAGAGCCTCTTTAATAATGTGGCAACTTTTCCCCGAATTTCTGTTCTGTGTCCTTGTTCTTGTTTACGAAAAGGCATACCCTTCTGCTTCCCGGTGGGCAAGTTTTAATTAATAGGTGCCCATTTTCTCGAGTGTAGTGCTAAGGGAGGAGGTTTGTGTGTTTTTACGGAGGGTAGTTTTGCCCGTAGACTAGAGAAGGGCCTGGAGGGTTTTTTCCAGAGGGTAGGGGGTGGGATGGGGGCTGCCCTGCAGTCCCATATATCAGTGGATCCTACACCCCCTCCCTACCTCCCCACCCCACTCCTACCCGACACAAACTCAACCTCGGAGATCTAATGCTTAATTCTCCTCCTCGCACACTCGCTCTTTCTTTCTCCCACTCTCTCTGCCGTCTCTCTCGCCCACTATCGCTACGCATTACTCAAAGACCAGAACTTTTTTCCCCCAGCCCGCTGGCCGAGGCGAAGGGATTAGCCATTGAGGGATAGGTCCGGTTCCGGCCCACCTACCCCCTACCGACCGTAAATCGAGATCAAAACTTTTACCCCATTAATTCCTTGTAATTTAAAGGGACGTTTCGTATTTTATGGGATCTTCTTCGGCTTTTAATTCAACAGCTTAGTCCTGCTAATTGCTATCATTAAACGTTCGGCTTAAAATACATTTAGGGAGAATTTCGCTACTTAACCGGTTCTTTTCCTCAATCTATAAGTTTATATTGTGCAGCATATATTCCTACGTTTTCAACAGCTAAGCAGCATACACAATAAATGGGATTATCGCTTACTGGGGGGGGGGGGAGTTGGCCAGCTGTGCCTTTTTTTTTCTCCTAATAGTAACCCAATGAGGAGTTATTTATTTGAATACATGTTCCATTGCCACATGACATATTAAATTATGATTATGTTTAAATACATTTTTACAATATATACTCGATAATCAACCACAAAAATCATAATAAAATAAAATATTGAACTAAGTGAGATAATTACAAATAAAATTAATAAATGAAATGAAAAAAAAACAAAAAAAAAACACGACACGTTTAATTTGCGAATCTATGAAAGGTAAATATATTTAATTCTAATTCTCTTTTGATCAACTTCATGAGCCCTTTATTATATTTATTAAATAATATATGATGTGGTTCTGATCAATTACCTCCTTTTAAAATTATGTTCATTATGAAATTAGATTTATTTTGATTAAATGTTGAAAAGTCATAGAGTATGTAAACAAAACATTTGTGTTGTATGTGAGTCGCAAGTACATTTGTCATTGTCTTGAATTTTAAATCTTGTTAAATAATACCCCCCCCCTTATACATTATAATAAAAAAATAGTGTCCATTATTATGATATTTATGGCCACTTAAGTTTTCAACAATGAATAGGGATAGAATAGTAACCACTTAATTAGTCTGACGAACTCACCAATAGTTCATCGGCTGTCCACAAAGCTACAAAACACAATTATTTCATTAACTTTTAAGTAAATACTCCAAAAGGCCTTCAATAAATAACATTCATACTAACTATTCTGCCTAAATATTTCCCTCGCAAAGTTACTTCAGTAATCGTTCTTAATAATTATGATTGAATGATATGCATTATTATGATTATTATTGTCCAGGATATTTTTATTGTGTACGTGAGTTGATCAGAAAATATTTTTTTTTATTCGTCAGCGATAAAAATTCTATGAGCTCCCTTTAGCTGCCAAATATTTATGTATATCCACTAAACACCAAAACGAAGAAACTTAAAAATATTGTGTGTATTGAAGCCTTGCCAAAGAGAATACAGTCATTATTCAGGCTCCAATGATTTCTCGAGCGAAGCCGGGTGGGTACCTTAGCTCATATATATAGTATAGAGTTTAGAACGGACATCCCCTGGATAAGATCGATGAACATTTGAAAAAAGTTTTTGAAAATCACTTCATGAGTACAACCTCAAAAGCTGATTTCCCCAAAGGGAAATATGCTAAAAGCCTTATGGTATGCAGTAATGTTAGTGAGTTACTCATCATGATTGGCCAGTTGGTCGTGTTTTTCATATACTCCTCCCAGCTGCTCACCCCAACAATAACCACTAAACAGTTGAGGCAATGGTGACTACTCCAGTTCCCAGCAAAAACCTTACTTAGTAAATTTGTTTAAATACGTAATATTTCATATGACATCAATTAAATTATTGATACCAAAACCCCTGCATTAGTTCAGCTGAGCCATTCCTTGTTGACCCACGGACACTTAATGACAAACAAGGACACACCGACTTTGCAACGAAACTTTAACAGTACATCACATATTGACTAACTGTCGACGAAGAGACAATTTAGACATTCCACATGACTTACAAGAACTGTGATCGATAACAGTAATTGTATAGACTAATCATTAAACATCTAAAAGACATTAACATATACAACACACTATAATCTACAATTTCTACACACTACTCTTCTCTTCTTTGCTACATTAGCAGGCTCTATACACTTTAATTTTATTTATTATTTTTTTCTTTATTTATTCTTTTTTTGGTTTCCCTTTCCCTTTTTTTCATTTTCCTTTATTTTATTTTTTTTCTTTATTTATTTTTTTGCTTTTCTCTTTTCCTTATTTTATTATTATTTTTTCTTTCTCCCGTCGATACTTACATGTTCATTTATATTATTTTCACCACCCTGATGTTTCCATATACAATATTGTTTGTTTCATATAAAACTGGTATGCCAATGAAACGTATCAAAAACCACCATATGCCATAGTTCACTACTTTTCCGTTCCTTTTTTTTTTTTTGCTATTCGCTTTTTTGTGAACAATTGAAGAATAAGTAACTCGCCAGCGCTGTGGAACTCATTTAAAAAAAAAAAATAAAATAGTTCAGCTGAAAATATTTATAATAGAATGAAATTCAAATCCATTTGATCTAATAGACAGCAAAGTTAATAAATTGAAGCTCGTGATCAACAATTTGATTCTTTAATAGTCGAGTAAGTAATCTTATAAGATAATTCATTAAGTATATAAGGAGTTCAGAATGTTAAATCTTTTCGAATTGAAAGGGAGAAAACCCTGTCTGAAAAAAGTCCGTCACGCAGGGGCTGTGTAAACTAAGCAGATTTCCCACGTGAAGGTTTACAATAGATAAATATACATACAGGCAACACAGCCGTGTATGCTCAGTAAATGTTCAATACAAGGCTGAATTGTAAACAAACAGGCAAGCCAACCTCGTAGCGATGCACAGATAGACCGGAAAGACAAACAATTAATGAAATATATTTGAATATAACATATTAATTTTATTGAAAAGAATTTACTAAAGCTAGTGGTGTAATTTGTAATGAATCAGAATCAGTTTTATCTCGATCACTCAAATTTTAGTAATCCAAACCAAAAGAAGGGGGAGGGGGGTCAACAGAACGTATTTGCATATATCTCACAAAGTAAAAGTTCAATGAAAACAATATTTGGTATTTAGGCTTCAATTAATATTTTTTATTATATAACAGAGCATTATTTATGTAACACTAGTAGAAGTGGGGGTTTACTAAAGGCTGAAAACCGAAAAATGCAAATATCTCGGTTAATATTCCTGATAGAGAATAAATCTATATAACATCATTTAGAGTGTATTTAATTTTCAATAAGATTGATTATATACACTTTTTCGATCCGACTTATAGTAACGGAGATATTTCGAATTTTCGAAATTCTCCCCCTCTAAACCCCCCCCCCTCCCCCTGGTTCGATTTTAGCCGTTAACGAACTTGATTTTTCTTTTTACATAAAGCGACTAAATATCGAGTTTGGTAACGATTACACAAAAAATATATAGATAGATAGATTGATACATATATATATATATATAGATACAGTTTTGAACGGACCTCCTTTTCGTCATCTCCTAGGTAGGATCGATGGACATTTGAAGAAAAAATTCGAAAATTCCGTCATGAGTACAACCTCAGTAGCTGATTGCTTAAGGGAAATCTGCTAAAAATTATTCTGCATATAGAAATCATTAATTTGCAGTAATAAAACAATATGTTTTTATAGAAAAAAGGTACAACAAACAAGAAAATCGGACTGAAAAAAGATACGAATAATTGGCATACTATAGTTTTTAGAAAAGGAAAATACTTTTAGAATATAAATAAAGGAAATCTAATGATGGAATACATTTGATTACAAAGAATTGAACTGCAGAAAAGCCTCTTCAAATTAGAATCTCTGTTTTAACTTATTAAACCCTTTTATTCAATTTATTTCTTTAAGGAAAAGGGGTATTTCAGGAAAATAACAAATACTTCAAATGAATGAATATAAAAAGACGATTTGTTGAACGAGTAAAACGGGGGAAAAATATGGGTACGGGAAAACCTTTAAATACAAATGTAAAGTGAAGCATTGGTCACGATCCTCTTTCGCAGAAGTGAGTAGAGCAAATCGTGGGTTGGAGTAGCCAGTTCAATTAGCTTCATTCTGCCAAAGAGTGGAAATATCCTACTGGACTTACTAGTCAACTGACTGGAATGCCTTTGCCCTATTTAATTAATTAACTTTGAATATGCCTCGAGGAAAACCTTAATAGGGGATTTGCCATTGAGGAAATATGATAAAACCTTTGAATGCTTCCAATAAACTTTGAATGATAAACATTTGTGTTTTTTTTTTGTTAAGTTAAAATATAGCAGGTGCTTATTGAATGCAAACAATGAAATACTGTAAAAGGATATCGTCTTTGTTTTGCTGGAACAACATCATGGGCCCTCACCTCGCTTCAAAAGTTGACAGAATGAGTTGAGCGCTTAGATTGAGTTGACAGCTGTCTATTTGGTCGGGTACAAGCTGTCTGCCTACGCTCCACCACATCCTTGCTTCGATATCTTTTAATCCCATTCAAAATCAATCAAAATGCATGAAGGGGAGTGAGTGACATTCTATCTAGCAGTCTTCACCTTTTCTATTTTACAACCATGTTTTGACGGCATGCACTTGTAAAAGCGGCTTCAACCTTTTATACTTGTTGTTGCTTTTCAATGGTTTGATAAACAATAGACTTTTAATTCATGAATAAAGTTAAAAAGTAAAATAAATATTTCTCGTTCAATTATTTCTAAACTAATACCTTAGCATAAGTCCACAGATGTGGCCAAAAGAAAGAGAAAATAGTAAAACACCAAGTTAAAAGCAAAACTAAATGAAAATATATTGAGAGGGGATTAAATTATATTTTTAGAAATAGATATTTTAAATTTTTATGAACATATTACTTCTTAACATAGTAATAGTGCGCTTAATACCAGAATCTATGAGAGCATTAGTCACAGTACCGTTTTGTTACATAAATGTATGTGTGCGTGCAGGTACTAGTGTGCGTGCAGGTACTAGTGTGCGTGCAGGTACTAGTGCGCGTGCAGGTACAAGTGTGCGTGCAGGTACTAGTGTGCGTGCAGGTACTAGTGTGCGTGCAGGTACTAGTGTGCGTGCAGGTACTAGTGTGCGTGCAGGTACTAGTGTGCGTGCAGGTACTAGTGTGCGTGCTGGTACTAGTGTGCGTGCAGGTACTAGTGTGCGTGCAGGTACTAGTGTGCGTGCAGGTACTAGTGTGCGAGCAGGTACTAGTGTTCTTTCACGTAGTAGTGTGCGTGCAGGTACTAGTGTGCGTGCAGGTACTAGTGTGCGTGCAGGTACTAGTGTGCGTGCAGGTACTAGTGTGCGTGCAGGTACTAGTGTGCGTGCAGGTACTAGTGTGCGTGCAGGTACTAGTGTGCGTGCAGGTACTAGTGTGCAGGTACTAGTGTGCGTGCAGGTACTAGTGTGCGTGAAGGTACAAGTGTGCGAGCAGGTACTAGGGTGCGTGCAGGTACTAGTGTGCGTGCAGGTACTAGTTTGCGTGCAGGTACTAGGGTGCGTGCAGGTACTAGTGTGCAGGTACTAGTGTGCGTGCAGGTACTAGTGTGCAGGTACTAGTGTGCGTGCAGGTACTAGTGTGCGTGCAGGTACTAGTGTGCGTGCAGGTACTAGTGTGCGTGCAGGTACTAGAGTGCGTGAAGGTACTAGTGTGCGTGAAGGTACTAGTGTGCGCGCAGGTACTAGTGTGCGTGCAGGTACTAGTGCGCGTGCAGGTACAAGTGTGCGTGCAGGTACTAGTGTGCGTGCAGGTACTAGTGTGCGTGCAGGTACTAGTGTGCGTGCAGGTACTAGGGTGCAGGTAGTAGTGTGAGTGCAGGTACTAGTGCGCGTGCAGGTACAAGTGTGCGTGCAGGTACTAGTGTGCGTGCAGGTACTAGTGTGCGTGCAGGTACTAGTGTGCGTGCAGGTACTAGTGTGCGTGCAGGTACTAGTGTGCCGGTACTAGTGTGCGTGCAGGTACTAGTGTGCGTGTGGGTGCTGAAGTTCGCACATGTATTTGTGTATGGCTGCTCATGTGCGTGTGTAGGCAAGGAAGGGGTTCATGTGGGTGTGCGTCTGAGAGGGTGTCCGAGTTGGTGTGGGTGTGCGCCTGAGAGGGTGTCCGAGTTGGTGTGGGTGTGCGCCTGAGAGGGTGTCCGAGTTGGTGTGGGTGTGCGCCTGAGAGGGTGTCCGAGTTGGTGTGGGTGTGCGCCTGAGAGGGTGTCCGAGTTGGTGTGGGTGTGCGCCTGAGAGGGTGCCCGAGTAGGTATGGGTGTGTGCCTGAGAGGGTGTCCGAGTTGGTGTGGGTGTGCGATTGAGATAGAGTCCGTGTGGGTGTGGGTGTGCGCATGAGAGGGAGTCCGCGTGGGTGTGAGCCTGAGGGTGCCCTTGTGGGTGTGGCTGTGGGTGTACGCATGAGAGGTTGTCTGCGTGGGTGTGGGTGTGCGCCTGAAGGGTGTCCGTGTGGGTGTGCGCCTGAGAGGGAGACCGTGTTGGTGTGCGAGTGATTGGGAGTCCGTGTGGGTGTGCGCCTGAGAGGGAGTCCGTGTGGGTGTGCGCCTTAGAGGGAGTCCGTGTGGGTGTGCGCCTGAGAGGGAGTCCGTGTGGGTGTGCGAGTGAGAGGGAGTCCGTGTGGGTGTGCGGCTTTAGGGAGTCCGTGTGGGTGTGCGCCTGAGCGGGAGTCCGTGTGGGTGTGCGCCTGAGAGGGTGTCCGTGTGGGTGTGGGTGTACGCCTGAGAGGGAGTCCGTGTGGGTGTGGGTGTACGCCTGAGAGGGAGTGCGTGTGGGTGTGCGCCTGAGAGGGTGTCCGTGTGGGTGTGCGCCTGAGAGGGAGTCCGTGTGGGTGTGCGCCTGAGAGGGAGTCCGTGTGGGTGTGCGCCTGAGAGGGAGTCCGTGTGGGTGTGCGCCTGAGAGGGAGTCCTTGTGGGTGTGCGCCTGAGAGGGAGTCCGTGTGGGTGTGCGCCTGAGAGGGAGTCCGTGTGGGTGTGCGCCTGAGAGGGAGTCCGTGTGGGTGTGCGCCTGAGAGGGAGTCCTTGTGGGTGTGCGCCTGAGAGGGAGTCCGTGTGGGTGTGCGCCTGAGAGGGAGTCCGTGTGGGTGTGCGCCTGAGAGGGAGTCCGTGTGGGTGTGCGCCTGAGAGGGAGTCCGTGTGGGTGTGCGCCTGAGAGGGAGTCCGTGTGGGTGTGCGCCTGAGAGGGAGTCCGTGTGGGTGTGCGCCTGAGAGGGAGTCCGTGTGGGTGTGCGCCTGAGAGGGAGTCCGTGTGGGTGTGCGCCTGAGAGGGAGTCCGTGTGGGTGTGTGCGCCTGAGAGGGAGTCCGTGTGGGTGTGCGCATGAGAGGGAGTCCGTGTGGGTGTGCGCCTGAGAGGGAGTCCGTGTGGGTGTGCGCCTGAGAGGGAATCCGTGTGGGTGTGGGTGTGCGCCTGAGAGGGAGTCCGCGTGGGTGTGCGCCTGAGAGGGAGTCCGTGTGGGTGTGCGCCTGAGAGGGAGTCCGTGTGGGTGTGCGCCTGAGAGGGAGTCCGTGTGGGTGTGCGCCTGAGAGGGAGTCCGTGTGGGTGTACGCCTGAGAGGGAGTCCGTGTGGGTGTGCGCCTGAGAGGGAGTCCGTGTGGGTGTGGGTGTACGTCTGAGAGGGAGTCCGTGTGGGTGTTCGCCTGAAGGGTGTCCTTGTGGGTGTGGGTGTGCGCCTGAGAAGGAGTCCGTGTGGGTGTGGGCGTGCGCCTGAGAGGGATGTGCGTGGTGGTTTGCGCCTGAAGGGTGTCCTTGTGGGTGTGCGCCTGAGAGGGAGTCCGTGTGGGTGTGCGCCTGAAGGGTGTCCTTGTGGGTGTGGGTGTACGCATGAGAGGTTGGCCGCGTGGGTGTGGGCGTGCGCCTGAGAGGGATGTGCATGGATGTGCGTGTGGATGGGCGCGTGCGTGTGCGTGTGGATGGGCGCGTGTAAATGTTCGATGTGACTTCATCAATTACAGTTCTACGCTCTTTAAGATTTAATTTCTTACATTATCGTTACCATAATCAATATTTAATTCAATAGACTCGTTCTTGAAACAAAAGATTAAGTTTGTAAATGGACAAGGAGTGAGGCCAGGGCAGTATAAGTAAAATATATTATGTATAACCCCCGTAATTATGATTGAATAATGATTTATTAATAAACTTTAGAATACCTACAATAGTTGTTATAGAAATTTTTCACTATAACCAAGTTATTTGTAATGTGATTTTTATTACAGAAGAAATTACGAAATTGAGATGTCATTATCATCCTATCAGTGCCGTTTACTTTACGTAGACCCTGAGCGGGGGATTTGTTCCTTATTAAGTTAGCTTAAAAGAGAACGCAGATAAAAATAGTGTATTTTATTTTTTCTCTTTTTGCCGAATACGTCATTGTTTGAATTATTTCAAAGTTAAATTGAATAACATATTATTGTTATTAATTTAGCCTTGACATAATTTCAATAAAGTTAGACTTTTGTGTTACAACATAGAATAGACAATAACACTAGGGAGGGGAATATTTACTATTATTTGATTACTATTAAATTAAATGGCTACATAGGAGATGGTCTTGGTAAATATTTTAAACACATTTTAAGGGATTCGTATATATAAAAACATGATACTTAATCACTAACGAAACTGTATGCAGTTACTGGCAAAAAATGTTCATGACCCTGATTTTTTAGAATATACTTCCCTGTTATCATAATACAGGCATTTTACCTAAGGCTTAAGAGAAGATATTAGATCCAGAAAAACGAGAAAAGGGAGGAAGGTGGAATTTGTTATCAGGGATATAATATATTGTCTGGAGATGTTAACTTTTCCTCAGGGCAGCGGGGCCCTTGAGTTTAAATTAGATACCTCAAGGGTTGCGGCTGACCAATGGCCGAGCCAGGAAAGGGCTTGGCACAAGATCAACACCCTAAACCCGCTGCCCACTTCACCGGCGACTCCTACATTTTCTCCAGCCAGACCAACATAATTTTCTTATAATAACACACCAACTCTGCCAACTATTTCCCTCTTCCTCATAAATCATAATGTTATTTGCACAAAATGGTAAATGTACATTCTTGCCTTGGGCAGGTTTATAATAGGAATCCTTTTCATTAACGAACTTATTTAAAGTTATGGATTGTCTGAATTTTTATTTTCTTCAAGAGAAAAAAAAACAACACTCAAGTCGTTAGGCATAGATTGCTCTACTATTTTAAAATTCCGTTTACATGTTTGTGCATCTATATATTATAATATTAATATTAATATATATATATATATATATATATATATATATATATATATATGTGTGTGTGTGTGTGTGTGTGTGTGTGTGTGTGTGTGTGTGTGTGTAGATCAAAAGCTTATAATATCTTGTAAAACAATCCGAATTTAAAATAATTTTTATCTGAACCGATTATAAGCCCATTTTCAAACTTTGTCATATACTATTTATAAGTAAGGAATTTATTATGTTTATAAGATAGGTTTATACATTTATTTATTTATAAGTTAGGAATATTTATGAGTACACCAAGGAATTTATTGAACATTTATTAAGAAGCACTTTTCAAATTGATCAAAACCAAAATGCGTTATTATTATTACCTATAGTGTGTTATATGCATTATGAAAGATCATGACTAAAAGAGTAATAAAGTCCGTCACGCAGGGGCTCCGTAAACTAAGCAGATTTCTCACGTGAAGTTATACAATAGAAAAAAAAGAATATAAATAAAAAAAATATATATAAAAATATAAGCATATTTATATATAATAAAAGTCGGCCTAGCGTGAGTGTGCCTGGGACTTAACATGACTGGGGATCTCAAATACGGTCTGAAGAGTGTTGGGCATTGATAACCGCGAAGTGTTTTGCCCAAAATCAAACAAACAAAAAAAAAAAACAAACGAGAAATCTCCATACGAGAGTCGAGCAGTTACGGAAACGGCCGACCAAGCTTTTGGCGGGAAACACACTCATGCGTTATCGCTCACATTTAATAAAAATGCAAATATTTCGGTTAATATTCAAGATAGAGAATAAATGTATAAAAAATATTTATAGTAAATTTAATTTGCAATAAGAGTGGTTCTATACAATTTTTGGTCCAACGTATGGAAACGGAGATATTTCGAATTTTTGAAAATCCCCTCCTCTAAACCCCCCCTCCCACTGGTCCCATTTCAGCCATTAACGAACTTGATCTGTCTTTTTGCATTAAACGTTTAAATGTCGAGTTTGGTAACGATCAAACAAAAATTGCGACCGCTAGAGCGTTAACAGACAAATATATACAATTTTGAACGGACCTCATTTTCGTCTTCTACAGGGTAGGATCGATGGACATTTGAAGAAATTTTTCGAAATTCGCGTCATGAGTACGAACTCAATAGCTGATTTCCCTTAAGGCAAATCTGCTAAAATGACACCACTCCCAACTTCCTAGCTCAATCAGAACAGCTTCTGCAGCGATTCCAAAATGGCCTTTCTGGTGTTTTTGAATACTTTCTTCAAGCCTTTACTAGCATTAATTCGGAAACCGTTTGAGGTAAAATTAAAATTTGATATTTTTCTTATTTTTAGTAACTACTACTAGTATACAAAAATTTAGGAAATTCTAAAATGTTCAGGTAAAATTTTATTTAAAAGTGTTTTGATCTGACATGAAACGACCCTAATCACAGAAACATGTATGCTCCTACTACCACATTAGATATTGAGTACGATCAGCAGCCAGGGACCACAAATTAAGAAGCACTAGCTACCAAAACCTGTCACTTCCTCTTCGTCACTCCAATTAGTGTTCCATAAAAATGAAAACTTGGTCTTTTCTACTTTAGGTACGCCAGTTACTTTTCCTAGTTATGTGACCACTGTTGCGATAACAGTTATTATTCTTCCATATGATCTATATAATACCTCTTAGCAGTCATTAAGTAATTAAGGTTATTCGAAAATTATACGTGTTTTATACCTTTTATACCACCTCTTCAAGGACTATCCCTTTCCAATAAATAATAACATTAATTTAAAAAATAATAAAATTAGTTTAACAAAACCCTATGATAATTTTTTGCTAGATACTGCATTAATAAGTGCCTACTTACATGATATATTTATTAAAACCGATTGCAAATTGCTACTTACATTTCTGAAGTGCTCGTCCCCTCTTGCGTTCGTTGCGGCTGTCCCTTCTTCATTGGGAGGTCGTTGATACTGAGGTTCCCGAAGTAGGTCAAGTCAGCCGACAACAGATCGATTATTTACACGTCAACCTTCAACTCGATTATTCATAATTTAAAATCGATTATTTAGAGATACATTTTTGTTGAACATATGATTGATGTATTTAATTTGTCTTTTTAACAAATTTTGATTGAGATAGAAAACGTGTTTTTTATTAGTGTTCCTTGCCATGAAACTGTAGAGAACATATACAAATATTGGGTCCGGAATAAGAATAATACGTATAATATGTCGTAATGATACAATTTCGCAACACACACACCCACACACACACACCCACCAATATATATATATATATATATATATATATATATATATATATATATATATATATATATATATGTGTGTGTGTGTGTGTGTGTGTGTGTTGTGTGTGTGTGTGTGTGTGTGTGTGTGTGAGTGTGTGAAACTAATTCAGAAAAATGGGATTTCTGTCGGCATGACCAAGTCATTTACTGCAAGAAGATAGATTCTGAAGGACTCGGCTAATCTGAATAATGAAAATGAAAAAAAAAAAAGTGTGGTTCCATTTATTTTGTACATTTGTAACATTTGGCTTTGTAAAAATTTTAATATTTATTTAATTTTGTAAAATTATATTCAAACATGTCAAAAGATGAATCGCCATTGTAGCGGCATCTCAAATAAATAATAAAAATAATCTGAATAATAAAGGTGTCTTCCAAATTGTCTCTTTGTTCTATGTGCAGGCTAATCCTGAGTGTGTTATTCCTGTTAGCAGCAGGGAGCCTGGATTATCAAGGATACGAACAAGAGACGAAAGATAATCACAAGGAATTCCAGTGGCTTCCCGTGTATCTCGAGAGATTATTTACCATATTTTAAAAGACAGTCGGCTAGCTATGCAAGAAGGTTATTCCAATGTAAATTTTCAGTTACATGGTTATTGGCCTATTCGATGCAAACTGAAATTTATTAAAGAGCCTAAAATGGAAATTAATAGAAATATATTCAAAAACAGCTTTTTATTGCTTTCTTTCCCATTATATTATATAAAAAAAGCCGAGCGTGTATTCTGCAAACAGCCTTATAACGTCAAGACCTTTACTTTAGTGAAGAAAAATCAATTATGTAAGCACTTAAGGCTTTATTCAATTCCCTGTCCCCAAAAGCAGTATTTTAATCAATTTAACAATAGGGACTCCCCCTAAAAGCTTTCTCGTTACTTTGAAAAATTAAGCGCAAATGAAATAGGGTATTGTTCTCAGGAAGACGAGGAGGCTGAAGGGAGTGCTCCAGATTAGGGGTCTGTCCTTCATCAAGTTCAAGTAGAGTTTTTTCTTCTTTGTTAGTGGCACTCCAGTATATTGTTGGAGTATGGAGAATAAATACAAACCTAATAACTCTAGAACAACCAACGGAGAAGGGGCTCAAACCTCAATTTTAATCAATATTCAAAATCTTGCTATTAATATACAACATCTGAACTTTGATAAAGTCTATAACAGTCCGCCACGCAGGGGGATTTATCTCAAAACGTAAAAGTTCAATGAGAACAATATTAGGTAGTAAGGATTCAATTAAGGTGTTTCATAATATAATAGCTTATTGCTAATATGACAGGAGTAGGAGTGGGGGCTAACTGAAGGCCGCAAACTAAAAAATGCTAATATCTCAGATAATAATAAAGATAGTGAAAAAATGTACATAACAATAGTACATTAAATTTTCAATAAGATTGATTCTATAGACGTCCTCCTACTGGTCCGATTTCAGCGATTGACGAACTTGATCTTTCTTTTTAAATAAAATTAAATATCGAGTTTGGTAACGACTAAATCAAAATTACGACCACTAGGCCAGTTACAGACAAATATATATATATATATATATATATATATATATGTGTGTATATATATATATACAATTTTGAACGGACCTCACTCATTTTCGTCATCTACTAGGTAGGTTCAGTGGACATTTGAAGACATTTTTCGAAAATCGCGTCATGAGTACAACCTCAATAGCTGATTTCACTTATAGGAATTCTGCTAAACGCCCGTCACGCAGCGGCTGAGTAAATTAATCAGATTTCCCTCATGAAGCTTTGCAATATATAAATCTGCATACTGGTAACACTAAACACCGTAGTGGATGTTAAGTGAATATCTACAATCGGGGAAATTTTTCAGTCAATTTTAATAGCGTCCCAATGGAAAGTTTCTGAATTGTAAACAAACAGGTCTGCCAATCTCTTACAGTGAACAGATAGGTAGAAACATTCTTCACCGGAATGAAAAGCAATTACTGAAATATATCTGAACCTATTAATTTTATTGAAAACTATTTGTTATACCTAATACTGTACTTAATAATGAATCAGAATAATTTTTATCTCAATCACTCAAATTTTAGAAGTCCAAGAACATAAGACGGCGAGAGGGGCTCCAATTCTTTGGCGTTCTGCTTAATCATCACAGTGTTTCAGGTGATATTCAGTTCTCAGACATATTCGGTGAAATATTCGACTTTTCCAGGGGAAGAGATGTGAAGCAAACAGAGGTACTTTGTAATAAACGCGTAGAACATCCTAGGTATACGTGTTATTGACCTTGTGGCTAATCATCACAGTGTTTGAATTGATATTCCGTCGTATGCCCTATTCTGTGAAGTATTCGACTTTTCCTGAGGAAAGAGGTGTGAAGCATACAAAGTTATGTGATAAGAACTTAATGAATATCATAGGCATTCGAGTTGTTCACCTTCTGGCTAATCATCACAGTGTTTGAGTCGATATTCCGTCCTAAGCCCTATTCAGTGAAGTATTCGACTTTTCTCTCCTCATTTTGAAACTCTCCACCGGGATAATGATGAGGTGGGGGTGAGAGTGAGAGCTTAGCTAGCATAGCACTGGGGGAAGAGGGTCGGGAGGAAGAGGGAGGCGGGCTTAGCGTACAAATTGGGCAAGAGAAGGGAGTTGGGTTAGTAGACTGCTGAATACAGTAATTTGGTAAGCTAATGCGGTAAAGCCGCTTAAAATGCACATTGAGTAGCAAGTATGCGCCGAGGAACATTCAAATGCGAATGAAATGTAAATATAAAGGGAAGTAATGCCGGGCGGGCCGTGGCCTCAAGTGTATTCGGTGCTCATACAATAGCCACGCTCCCTTTCCAAATGGCCCTCCCCACCCCGAGCCTGGCCGCTCTCGAGGATTTCCATAAATATGGAAAAATTTTCATTGTCCTTACTTCGATAAATACCCTGCTCAGTTTTCTCTTCGCTTAATATGCCCCCCCTCCCCCTCCCTCATTCACCCCCTGTAATTATGCACTATTGTTCATTCTTCCCATTCCAACGGAGTATACAATTTAAATGACATAAGCTACGGTACTCGCCCGTAAAATTTGACCTAAAAGCGTGCATAATACGTTCACTAAAGGACTTAAAGTTGGATTAATTATTACAATGAATGTAATAAATTCATAAGAAAAACATGACTTGGAAAAAGGATTGCCACCACCTGAAGGAAACGGTACATGTAAATGGTGTAACGGAAAAGAAATTATCATATACAATGAATTAAACTCGAAACAATTTGCGTTGCTGTTGTAAATTTTCGAATTTCTACTTGACTCTGGTATTAAAGAAAATCATTAACAGCCATAGGATATTTCGAATATCCTATGGCATTTGTCCCTAAAGAGTAATTATAGCAAATAGAAGTTCCGTCATGCACAGGATGCGTAAACTTAGCAGATTTCGCAATTGATGGTATGACACCTTACTCAAATTATATTTTCTATTTATATCGTCAAAATGGGACCTCAATTAAAACTTCGTTGAAGGGGAAATAGCCGAACAGCAACGAGAAATGAGGAAATGAAGATAAAACAGAACTTATAATAACAAGCTCCAAAAAGGTAGTATTCAATATGAAAATCCACAATAATACAAGATAAACGACCAACTAAAGAAGTTTCTCCTTTTAAATATAATCCAACAATAGCAAAGCTCTTTAAAAAAAAATGTAAGACGTTGGACCAATAGCCTGGGCATATGGGGGCATAAAATCAGTAAAAGTTTCAGTCGTATAAAATATAAACTAAAAGCAAAGGAAATTAAATAGAATGTTCTGCCTGTGAAAATTTGGATATAGGGGAGTTGTCGAAGGTGTTAAAGAAAAGATTGAAACAGCATTTCAAAAATTTGCCATCCTCCCTCCCTCTCTCGGGGATGGGGTTAAGAAGAAATGGAATTCGAAAATTCCAAATATCTTCTGATATATGATATAGTCGGGTTGAAAAAATGTTATAGAACTGATCTTGTTAAACTATTGATGATCTATAATGGTTGTATTTTTTCGTGACTCAAGTATTAAGCAAGTTATTTTTACTTTATTGTTTTCAGTAAACCCCCCTCTTCTACTCATCGGATTTTTATTTAAAAACAGAGAATATACCGTGAGATCAGATGAGTAGTGCTTCATACCAGGGCTCTGCTTAGTTTATGCAGCCCTGCTTGATATTTTTTCTAGAACGATTCTCCATAATCCACCTATACTACAACAGTCTCATGCAGTAAATCGTATGTACAAGGTACCTTGAAGTCCAATATCTCAGTTGGAGTTTCCAGATGTATTTATTATCTCCCGACAAGTAGCTCCGAGTGTTGAAGATTGAGCGAGGGTGTAGCTGAAAGACCTGGTTCGTTTCCCACGCTCCCTCCTACCCTACATACCCCAGGCATGAAGGCGTACATTAAATTAATTTAGATTATATTCGAATTATGTTATACGTGGGTATTAGTTATTCATACTCGTACCTATACATACCATTATTGACACCTTAATATCAATTAACATGAGGCCTTGTCTTTACCAGATTTCGAACTATTTCTTAAAATATCCATCAATACTACCCAAGATATGACGAAAATCCGTCCTTTTAAAACTATATATACATATATATTACACACACACACACACACACACACACACATATATATATATATATATATATAATATTATATTGTTTGTGAATGTTTTGGCTATTGCAAATTTTGTTTGATCGTTAACAATCTCGATATTTAAACGTTTTCCGTAAAACTAAAGATCTAGTTCGTTTATGATTGAAATCGGAGATGTGAATGGTTCAGACGGAGGGGGTATCTTCAAAATTCAAGAAGGTTTCCATTATTATACGTCACGTTGAAAACTTGTATAAAATCAATCTTATTGCAAATTTAATGTCCTATAAAGGTTGTTATGCACATTTTTTTTTCTATCTTGAATTTTAACCCCGATATTTGCATGTTTTAATTTTCAGCCTTGAGTAAAAGTGGTATATCCTGTATTTTCCCTTGTTTTCCACGCAGAGTATCCCTCTAACGTGGGAATTTATTTAAATGTTGTGTGCTCCATCCTTTGGATACTACACACATTTCAGTAATTACAATATAATATTTCTTATATAATAATTATAAACATTATAAAACAATAAAAATAAATAAATAAAAAAAAGAGAAAAAATGGAAATAAATAAAATAAAACATATGTATACATTACATATGTGTATAACAGTAGGTGTTGATCTAGAAAATGTATATGCATGGTATATCATGAATCATTTTATTCGAAGCATAAATATCAAATATTTTTTTTGCTTAAATTTTACCGTGTAGGATATGTGCTAATATTTTCAGTGTGTCGTCATCATTAAAGATTTTACATTCTGAACGACATCATTTTTAATTGATAAACCCCATACTCGATATTGAACAGTAACGTGAAAACTGAAGATTATATTAGGTAATGGCTGAAATCGGCCCTGGGAAAGTTGGGGGTCTAGAGGGGGATTAATTTAAAATTCGAAATATCTCGATTACTATGAGTCAGATCGAAAATTGATATAGAAGCAATCTTATTAAAATATTTGTGCTCTACAATTTTTGTTCAACACTTTTCCTCATAACTCAAATATTAAGCGAGTTATTCGTATTTTTTTGGTTTTCTTTTCAGCATTCAGTAAACCACTTAGTCAACTTCTACTCATCGTATTTTGCCTTAGAAATAGAAATATAATGAAGAGATCGATAGGGTGCAACTAGGGAAAACCATAATTATGAAATTTGTGAGCCTCTGTCAACAGAAGATTTCATGAAAAAGTGGTTTGAGGAGGAACAGTCTAATTTGAAATTTAAAGACAAACGTTGGGGAAAACAGGACTAAAGACATTTGGAGCAGCGTAAACTAAGCAGATTTCCCACTTGCTGGTATGACACCTTACTCACCTTATATTTTCTATTTATATCGTCGAAATGTGACCTCAATTCAATCTTCGTTAAAGGGGAAATGGCCGAAAAGCAACGAGAAATGGTGAAATAGTGATAAACAAGCACTTATAATATCAAGCACCAACAAGGTAGCATACAATATGAAAATCCACAAAAATACAAGATAAACGACCAACTAAAGACGTTTGCTACTTTTAAATATAATCATGCAATAGCAAAGGGCATTAAAAAAAAATTAAGGAAGTTGGACCAATAGCCTAGACATTTGGGGATAAAATCAGTAAAAGTTTCAGTCGTATAAAAGATAAACTAATAGCAAAGGAAATATAATACAATGTTTATAAAATAAACTGATCTTCCTGTGAAAACGTGTATATAGGAGAGTCGTCGAAGGTGTTAAACAAAAAATTGAAACAGCATTTCAGAAATGTCGATATAGCAAATAGAACATCATTGGCCGACCATTCTTTGACATTTAACCATAAATTTAATTTTGAGGAGGTAAAAATTTTAGATAATGAGAAAAACATAACAAAGAATCATCATTAAGAATAAACAATATGTTGTGAACAAGAAAACTGAGATAAAAAAATAACAATGTAAATTTATCAAATATTTAAACAAACAGCAAGTCGATTAGATGTATACGTGCTTCTTCTGGAATCGAGTTTTCAAGACTCCAAACTTTTTAGGCAATCGATTTTTACATTGTTCATCACTATAATGTATCGATATTATCAGCTGCGTGATGTGGTGCATTTCCATTATATTAATCTTGACATAACCGTCGAGGGGGTAAGGTCGAATCATTTTATAATAGTGTATTACTCCTGAAGAGGAGGCGAAATATGTAGAGGAAAATAAATCACATGGAGATAATTCACATGTTTTTCGTCTATTGAACTTCGACCATTTCTCCTTCAACGAAGATTCTCTAATTGTAAATAAAAATCAGATGAGAAGAAGAGGGGGTTACTGAAGTCTGAAAGCGAGAAAGTACGAATAACTCCTTGGTATTTGAGGTACAAAAATATTTATAGAATAAAAATAGTTAAACAAGTAGTTCTACAACAATTTTTTAGGGGCTCAGGTTAGCTATATTAGTTGAAGCGTTGTCTTTAATTAATCTCACATGGTAAACCTAGAGTGGCGAGTTCAATTCCCGCCTGGGAAACAAGGAATTTACTTAATGACAAACTCATTGAATAAAATCCTTAGACCCATCCTGGCTAAAAATGAGTGGCAACCTGAAGATAACCCGTCCCAATTAGCCATAGTAGCAGAAAGTGGACGTGAATAAATAATAATAATAATTTAACAATTTTTGATTTTCTTCCCCTGCTCATGGTCCGATTTCGGCCATTAACGATCGTGATCTTAAAATTTTCATGAAACGTTATATACTGGTTTTGATTAATAATTGATTTTGATTGGTACGGCCAAACCTAAATTACGCTAGAGCGGTAACAGACAAGTGTGTTTATATAAATAGTATAATAATCTCCTGGGTAAGATCGATGTAAATTTTAGGAAATACTTTGAAAATCGCGTCATGAATAGATAAAACCTACGCAGCAGATTTAACTTCTGGGAAATCTACTAAAAAGGTCGTATAAGCATTTTAGGAATAAGTCTCGAGTTGTTTAGGGAGTCTAATACCGTCTATCAATTTCTGGTAAAGTTTGGTTATAATTTTCAAATTTCTTCTTTAACAAAAAAATAATCGCTCTTAAACATTCGACTGAATATTTCTATTTGCTGATGTATTAAATCAGCCCCTGCAACAGATAGTGAGATGATAATGCTTTTGTCGAGTCCCTAACCGAACCCCGCTGACCTCTGACCTGAGTCCTCCCCTATGTGACCCCGAGGTTGAAGGGAAGAACCTGCCGTAGCGGGCCTCACTATCCCACACTAGAACAGGTTCATCTAGAATCATCTCTAGCTATCAGTGTGTAGGTGGCTCCGTAACTGCAAGTATCTCTTCCAGCACCATAGCTCTCAACGACTTAAAGGTAAAATTACTTCAAAATTTCAACCGATCCTTATGTGGAACTATGACTTTATAATGGCTTTGTTGACCCTACTAGACGAATGCAATTAAATTTTATATATATAAATAAGCGTATCAACAGCATTTTTTACCGATTGTAATATATAAATTAAGCCCCAGGAAAAAAGACTAATATAGGTACTCCATTCTCAGAATTCGTGAGAAAAAAACCGGTTTCAACGCTGAAGTACTATTTAAGAAGTGCATAAAAACCACTTTTTTATATATGATGAGTCGCGTTTTCCCCGAAACTTTGAAAGACTAAACTGATGATGTCAGTCAGAATTTCTTTTAGCCTTGGAAAATCAGCTTATTTTAGACAGCAAAGACGTGACGGTGATTTTTAAGTATCCAATACTGACTCACATCAATGAAATTTTGCAACGTTTGGCAAATAGATTATGGTCTTATTTTCTAGCATTTGATAATTTCAATATTTGAAAATAATTATATGAATTCAATTTGGATTTATTATATACTTTAGGAGAATTTTTATGGGCCATGGTTTATTATCTTGGTTAATAAAGAATACTCCCTCCTGCTTATATATTCATACATATTATTATTATTTATTAACGTCCCCTTTTTGCAATTAGGGCTAATTGGGGCGGGTCATGTACAGGTTACCACCCTTTCCTAGCCAGGGTGGGACTTAATATGTTATTTAATGAATTTCGTCGCTAAATAATTTCCTTTGCCCAGATGAGAATCGAACTCGCCACTCTAGGTTTACCATGTGACATTAAGGTCAACGCTTTATTTCACCTGGCTAACCTGAACCCCTTATTCATATATATATATATATATATATATATATATATATATATATATATATATTTATTTGACATTAGCGATCCAGTAGTAAACATGTTTGATTAATGAAGAGGTTAACAAACGGCATAAGGCACATTTGCTGGTTTCTCCGTTTTGATGGATCAAACCATAAAAAATATTATCCTAACAGAATACTAACGGTGTTGTCAAATTTTGGTCTCAGCTATCAATTAATTCCCACTCTTAGTCAGACAATTTTCACGTTAAGCGATTACATCACATCAAGTCGTTTTTAATATGGGGACTAGAATTGATTGTTATGTTTCGTCACAAATAATAATTTCACTTGTGCAATGCCTCATCGGGCAACTTACTTGCTTGATCGTTATCAAACTCCCAGTAAAACGTTGAATGTAAAGATCAAAGTCATTACAGTGCCAACACAGAGTTGTAGATGCTGGGGTTTAAAACGAGCGGAAAATGTACATTTTCAAATTTCGTCATTATGGGTTGGGTCAAATATATTATAGAACCTTTTTTTTTATTATAAAGTAATGCGCTACAATTGTAGTTCTGTAAATGTTTTGATAGCTTGAATATGAATGAAATTATCTATTTTTTAGCGTTTTCAGTCTTGAGTAAGATCCCCCTTTCCTTACCTAATGCAGTTTTAATTTATACTTGGAATATCTTCTGGCCAGTTTAAAATTTACGTCTGGCTTACATAGGGGTCTAAATAAGAGAGAAATAGAGAATAGAATATGACTCAGGGCAAACGATATGTCATTCAAGGAAGTTGGAAATCTGCTTAGCTCACGCAGTTTTGTAACGGACGTTTTGATCGTTCTAAGCCTCCAGAATAGACAGTACTTATAAATGCGTACAGTTCATTTCAACGATGAAAGTTAATAAATCAAAACATCGTACAAGTCTGACTGACGATAATTCTGTCCGTCTTAGTAACAGTGGAATTAATCCAAACATCGAAGGATTAGTTTCTCAAATTCAAGCTCCAGTGTCTCATTGATTTCGGTATCGTTATTTAACTTTCGTTATTTGTAATAATTTCAAATTTTCCGATTTAATTATAATGTTGTACCTTTTTCCCCTATTTCATTTTCTTATTTTAATAAATTGTATTATAATTATTACATTGTGGTTTAATTTCATGTCTGATATCTATCGTTAAAAAGTATGAGCACTACTTTAAAATGCACTACTATTAAAAGCGGGCCGCTAACGTATTTGCACACTAATGTTTGGCCCACAACATGTCACAGGTTGCCCATAGCTGAAATAAGTAAATGACCCATCGATAAACGGGATAAGTTTAGTATAATTAATAATTGTGACTCTAGGGATGAAAATCTCTTAAAGGAATGATGAGTGTGAATAATACTTGTAAATAAATAGAACTGCAATCATGTGATAAATGGTCCTTTCATATTGTACAAAGAAAAAAAAGGTAACACCACATCTCTCTGAGCTTTTAGCAAAAAAGGTTTATATATCACTGGCAAAAAGGCTCGCTCGATAAAGAAGTGTAAATTTAAGAGCCGAGAGAAAACTTCGTTGGAAGTTAACAGTTGAATCAGTGGAAATTTAAAGTTTTAATTATCTTTTTGGCCTGAGGGACTAATAATGAAAAGGATTCTGGGTAGGATCTAGGTGATATCATGCATTATTCTTTTGCTAATTCCGAAACTTTACTTTCAAATTAGCCAGGGACTCCTGAGAGGGGGAGTCTTTGCACTGCTAAGCTGCGAACCCCTGTAATGCCAAATTATCTCTGCATCCAATTTATTTTTAATTACTTTTTATAATTTTAAACCCCATTAATATACATGCCACCCCCGGATGAGGACGTTGCTCTTCCTCTTTTTTAACATTAGAAAATTTAAGTAGGGATAATCCTTGAGCGAGATTTATTCACGTATATAAAAAAATATCAAAGTAACTCAGTTTTTTTTTTATTTATAAAAGGGTGTTTTAACCCTAAAACCTCTAAGCGAAAACAAGGTCTTAATTTTTACCGCCTATGCCCCTAATGGAAAATACAAGATAACCAGCTAAGGTGTAATATATTTTTTGTAAAAGAATATCATTCAGGAAAGTGAATCTCTTTCCTCTATATAGCCGAAATTGGGCCCTGAGTAGTAAAACCTCATTTATTTACCAACCATAAATTAATTACTTTAGTGAAAGTAATTAAATATAACCTAGAATAATTATGAGGCACAAATTATTGTCACTAAAAGTGTTTTTTAATTTTCTATTGGATTAAAAAAAAATCTTCTTTTAATAGTTTCATTTAGAAGAGTTTTTCTAGTTTGGCAAAAATATGAAACTCGAAAAAAAAATATAAACCGGCAAAACCGAATATAGAATAAATTGAATGTGTGGTAAGACAAGACACGAAATAACATATTATAAAAAACAAATATTACCCTTCACTCAGAACATTCATAAATAGTTTTTTTTTTTTTTTCGGAATTTACAGCAGAATTACAGTCCCATTAATTTTTTTATAATTAATGTTAATTTCATAAAAACGAGCATTATTCTCATTCCATTATTCTATAAGGAATTGTAAATGGTTTTCAAAAGTTATACATTCCTAGAATAATTAACCCTTCTTAAGTTGTGGTAAATGAATTGCTTCAACCGAGATGTGAATTTACTCTATGACCGAATATTGCAATTATAAATCAGGGGATGCCATATTGTCACTTCCATTGCGAGAAATCACGACTCTCTCTCTCTCTCTCTCTCTCTCTCTCTCTCTCTCTCTCTCTCTCTCTCTCTCTCTCTCTCTCTCTCTCTCTCTCTCTCTCTCTCTCTCTCTCTCTCTCTCTCCTCTCTCTCTCTCTCTCTCTCACTATCTCTCTCTCTCTCTCTCTCTCTCTCTCTCTCTCTCTCTCTCTCTCCCTCTCTCTCTCTCACTCTCTCTCTCTCCCTCTCTCTCTCTCCCTCTCTCTCTCTCCCTCTCTCTCTCTCCCTCTCTCTCCCCTCTCTCTCTCCCTCTTTATCTCTCTCTCTCTCCCCCCCTCCACTCCCCTCTCCCCCCCTCTCTCTCACTCCCTCTCTCTCTCTCTCCCTCTCTCTCTCTCCCTCTCTCTCTCTCCCTCTCTCTCTCTTCTCTCTCTCTCTCTCTCTCTCTCTCTCTCTCTCTCTCTCTCTCTCTCTCTCTCTCTCTCTCTATCTCTCTCTCACTATCTCTCTCTCTCCTCTCTCTCTCTTCTCTTCTCTCTCTCTCCTCTCTCTTCTTCTCTCTCTCTTCTCTCTCTCTCTCTCTCCTCTCTCTCTCTCTCTCTCTCTCTCTCTCTCTCTCTCTTCTCTTCTCACCCTCCCTCTATCTCACTCTCTCTCTCTCTCTCTCTCCTCTCTCACTCACTCTCTCTCTCTCTCTCTCTCTCTCTCTCCCTCTCTCTCTCTCCCTCTCTCTCTCTCACTCACTCTCTGTCTCTCTCTCTCCCTCTCTCTCTCTCTCTCTCTCTCTCTCTCTCTCTCTCTCACTTTCTCATTTTGAAACCTGAAGAGCGACTATTTCAATAGTCAAGTTACTCCCTGATTACCACACGGTGCTGAGCGTGCACATGTTAGTTCAGCCAGCCACTCTAGGAACTGCTACACAATTTATACAATATTAATATTCATTAAATATGTAGCTTGAAATTTATTTCCCGTAAAAATGTAACTTCCAATAAAGATTGATTTAAACGTTTCATTAAGCCTTAGAATGTCTTCACGAAAAGCAAGAAAACATTTTTCTTATTAAAAAACAATGCGGGATATACCATTTATTTTACCTTAGAAATATGAAACTTTTTTTTTTCTACGTATCTTCCCAATCGTTACGAAACTCTTGAAAGGACGAATTTAGTATTCTTATTGTAGTATACAATATACTTAAAAGCAATTATGATTATTCATGTTTGTATCTCTGGAATATGACCAGGAGCGTTATGTATACCTCATCAGTGGTGCCAAGCTCGAAGTTCGAAAACGGGATTTACCCTAACAAGTAGTCAAATTTTTTCTCCATCTCAATTGTGTAGGACTATATTAGAACATCTGTGTGCCTTAGGCCAGCTGCAATTCGGCCTGCACATTCCCTTCACCTGGCCTAGAAAAAAATCCTGAGGCTCTAGGATAATAAAAAACAAGATACTGGTTGTC
>CM032233.1:116942500-117000000 GCA_019009955.1 Riptortus pedestris | reverse complement strand
ACACCAGCATCGCGGCAGAACACGTTGTGAGGCGATGCTGGAAATGGGACATGATGATGATGATGATGACACCACAAAACATCAACACCAAATAAATACATGTGTCTTTATTGCAATCTTGTATTACTGTCTGTTAATAAGATATAGCTTAATGAAATCGGTCCATTCTATTTGAAAGACCCTGTATTATGAAGCACATTATTTGAAGAATAATTACCAAAATGTTTCTCATTGAGATTTTGCTTTATGCGATAAATTCAGATACGTGCCACAGGTGGGAAATCTGCTTAGTTTACGAAGCCCCTGCGTGACGGACTTTTAGTAAATGGGGGGAGAGTTTTATCTTCTTTTTATAGCCCTTCCATTCTTATCTGCTTTGAAATATTTTGGAAAATAATTTTGAAATGTAATTTTTATTTATTTAAGTCTTTATATATATATATATATATATATATATATATATATATATATGTGTGTGTGTGTGTGTGTGTGTGTGTATGTGTATGTGTGTGTGTGTGTGTGCAAAAACAAAAAAATTAAATAATTAACAATTCAAATTTAACATTTCTTTAACAAAAATGAAATAATTAATAATTTAATCTTAATATTTCATTAACAAAACCATATAGCAATTAAATCTTAACCTTTCTTTTTACACGACTTAGATGTTTCGGGTCCTTTTAAATACTCTGTCCTTTATGTATGCTTCCATATTACTGCTCCTCGTAATTGTCCTAACTGGAAAACCTTAACACCTCTCCCCCCCCCCCCGCTCTTATTTCGTGTGAGCTCGAGTCTTTCATATACTGAGTATTTCCATACTTTTTATTTATTCTTTTAGTCAAATTCGCTTTTTCTTTATTTTTAGTAAGCATCCTAATATTAATGAATACGTTAAAATTATTTAAGAGTCAGAGGAAGTACCAAAGGTAAATTACAATAGCGAATCGAGGGTTTGGAGTTCCAAAGCCGCAAAAATTTTCGTTTGTAATATATCGGAAAAATAGCGACCACATTACCTGTCAAATGTATCCATCCCTATATAAGTTTGAGGTATAAGATAATTTATTACCTATTATATTTTATTTTTAGCAGATTTCCCTTAATACTCCAGTAGTCGCGCCCTGCTTTGCTACAAAAGTAGTCGCGCTGTATCTGTCAGATCGCATTTCAATCCCAGTAATAGTATAACCTTAAACTGCAACATTTGAAAGGAAATTAAAGTAAAATACTGTTACGAATAAATTTATTAAATGACAAAAAACATTAATAAAAATAACAGAAATGATAGGAAACAAGTATAATATACATATATACAAAATCAGTTTTCTATATTGACAAAGCAGGCTTTTTCCTTTGTAGATTCATTACTTTTCATTCTTCTGAGTTTATATTTCCGAATTTAACTTGTCTTTCTTCAATTTTTTCTTCTTCACCTGTATCCAGGTCTTCATCTCCTATTTCAAATTCTACACCAGGAGGAATGTGATGTACACCACCACTTTCTTCATCCACGTCTACCTCAAATAATACTCAATGTATTTTCTTCACATCTTCATCATTTGTAACATCATAAAAAATGCTTGGGGAAGACATTTTTGTTCTGGATCAAATAAAATTAAAAATTTAAACTCACAAGTACAAATTAATAAATTTTGTATTAATTTAAAGCAAAAGTGGTTGCGCTGTATCTCAAAGATCTTCCCCCTCCAGTTTAACAAAATAAATTAACTATCATTATTATTGCTGTAAAATGTTTTAATTTACTTAGTTAATTTAATATTTAATGAACTTAGTTAATGTTTAAATGTATTGTTTTAGATCGATTTACAATGAAGGAAAATAATTATAAAATAAACACAAATACTTGCAAGAGAGGTCGCGCTGTATCTAGGAGATCGATCGTAATCTGACGACTCTATGTTAAATGCTTGAAGGTCTTTACTAGCCTGGCTAGGCTCGAGGCCCCCTTCTAGCAATATAGGAAGCACTGCACCAGTCCCTTCGCAAAGGGTGTCTGCCAATAGAATATGAAAGCTATCAGCGATCTCACAGATCAGGCGCGACTACTGGAGTGTTAAGGGAAATCAGCTATGGAGATAGTACTCATGACGCAATTTTCGAAAAATATCTTCAAATATCTATCAATCCTACATAGCAGATGACGAAAATGAGGTCCGTTCAAAATGATATACATTTATATGTTAACCCTCCTGCGGTCGTAATTTTTGTTTGATCGTTTCCAAAGTGGATATTCTCTATTCAGCTCTAAGTGGATGGCAAACCTATTAGTTTATAATTCCGTTTCTGTCGGGAGCTTATTAAAATTATTTTTTATATATTTATTAATTAACGTCCACTTTATGCAACTATGACTAATTAGGGCGGATTATCTCCAGGTTACCACCATTTTCTAGCCAGGGTGGGACTAAGGATTTTATTTAATGAATTCCGTCACTAAATAAATTCCTATTTGCCCAGGCAAGAATCGAACTCGCCACTCTAGGTTTACTATTTGAGATTAAAGCCAACACATTAACTCACATGGCTAACCTGAGCCACTATTAAAATTAACTGCAGTAACTATTATGCATATTTCTCTATTGTAAAACTTCACGTGGGAAATCTGCTTAGTTTAAGCAGTCTCTGCATGACGGACTTTTGATTGAATATAGTTGTCACTGCGTTTATAATAGTTTGTAGTAAAAAAACTGTGATGGAAAAGATGTTGGTGAATTGAGTGTTGTTAATGCGATGGTGTTGAGTTGGCCTGATTAAAATTGTAAATATAGTTAGACTTTGCAAATGATGATGGCGTTCATTTAATTCAAATCAAGACTAACACGAACCCTAAACGTATTAAACGCACTGTTTAATTGAGTATTCAATTTGAAATCAATCTATCCGATCACTTAGGACAAATAGGGCATTTATTATTCAGTCTGTTGCTCCTACTGAAACGAATTCAGAATCGAGGTGCGAAAACTGTTCTGATTAAATAGCGACAGTTTAAATTAATATAAAAGTCATGTAAATGCCTTTTGATTCATCTCTTTTCGATTAGATTATCTGGCATAGTTCATACATAAAATAGACCTTCTATTTACAGTACAAGGAAGACGGAGTTTGCAGTTTCCAAATGGCCATTTAAAATTTGATCGCGATGTAAATCAAATGTTATTACTAATCCAGCTTAATGCAAGCTTACTGTTGGCACGGGGCTCTTCACAAATAAATTAAATACTAATATAAACTTTAATTAATTAGATTAGCAAGCGTGTGAGCCTTATTCGGCTCAGAATACATTATTGACCCACCTATTGAAAATGTATGGCTTGAACTGGACAAACAGGTTCCAGCTTATACAAGTCATGATGTGACGGCTTTTGAAATAATTCAATTTAGGGGATAACAGTCCAATTCGGCGGAACTATTGCCTACGAGGCAAATGCCATATAATGTTGGACTATTTCAGCCAAATTACAACAATCCACTAGCAAGTCCAGTGTAGTTAAAGGCTTTCTAAAAAAAACGCTTAATATTATTGCCAAAATTAATTTTAATTAAAACCAAATTTTAGCGTTTGGTTAGTTCATAGTTTAAAAAAAATGGGCTAAGAGACATGTTTGTTGTATGCATAAACTACTTACTCTTACGAATGTACTTTTATCTTGCATTCTTAGGTTATGGACGACTTAGTAGTCTTTTCCCTATTATAGTTTTTCTTGGTACCTATTAGCCAGTATTTTTCATTGCACTCAGCTGACTGCATGACCCATCAAAAACATCTGGATTTTTCGCAGGTCATTTCTTGGTTTACGGCTTATAATTGTGTCCTTTATAAGGATAAAAGAAAAATGAAACAAAACCGTCTATCACCGTTATTCAAATTTGTCCATTAGAGCTGCCTGAAAGTATGTGTGCTGGTTCCCGTATTTTCAATAGTTAGGGCTTGATAGCGGTTTCAAATCTTCCTCCAAAATCTAAATACTTTTGAGAAATGAAATGAGTTTATTTCCATTAAAAGTTATCATTACATAATAGGATACGTCATTTGTTTTTTATAAACAATTTTTTAATATCATGTCAATTAAATTCTTTACAAATTATTGGATTTACATTTATACTTATATAATACATTCGTTAAAAAATTAGGTCAAATTCTGAGTATATATAGTTTAAAAATCATCAATTTAAATAATTACATACAATAAATTAGTTTCATTAACAATTTTAATACAACTCTAAATATGTACAATTTGTTTTTACAACTCTAAGACAACATTATTTTATTTGTTGGCATGTAAATTTATTAAAGGATAACAAGTTTTATAAATGATAAGAAGCTTCTCCTACCTTATAGAGACAATGTACCTCATCAAAAATTATTTTAGAGCGATATTTATGACAAATATTTAGTAGTTTTATTTAATAATTGAACATTTTTGAAAATATTCATCTTGTGTATAAAAACATCCGTCATTCATAAAGTTCTTTAATTTATTTTTAAACAAAGAGTATTTTTAATAGATTTGATAAGATCGGGCAGAGCGTTCAAGATTTTTACTCCTGAAAATGATACGCTTTTCTCGAAATATTTATGTTCGTGGTTGGGGGCTTGGAGCATATTCCTGTATCTTGTTTTATGATTATGTGTTATGCTATTTTTGTAAAATAAGTTCATGTTTTGTTTCACAAACTATATTCTTTCGTCCATATATATATTGAAATTAATTTGTAGTTGCGATTCCTTAAATTACCTCTTATGCCTGATTAAGCATTCCTTTCTAGGATCTGAAGAGGCCGTCCAACTAAAAAATGTAATTGTTATTCTATCTACATCTCTCTTTAACAAAAAGGAGTTTTGCTTTCTTGAGCTCATTTATTACATGTAGATTTTATATGAGGAAGTGGAAGATAAGATGTTACTGTAAGGGAGCACAAGATTTTGGATTCTTGAGGTCTTTATGTATTAACTGTTCTCAACTTGACCAAACGTTTTGCTCTTCAGCATTTGTGCTGGCTTTCTCAATGTGTAAACAGAATATCCAGAGGTATATAGCAAAACGACTAGTGAAGCATGTGAGAAAAAAGCCCGTCACACAGGGGCTGTGTAAACTAAGCAGATTTTCCAGGTGAAATTTTACAATAGAGAAATTTCACAAGAGCCCAACAGTTACGGATACGGCCGAACTAGCTTTTGGCGGTATTTCACGACTAGAACCGAAATCATCTCGTACGTTATCCGCACACTCTTAATAAAAATGAAAATATCTCATTTAATTTTCAGGATACAGAATCAATGTATATAACAATATTTATAGTAACTTTAATTTGCAATGAGATTGATCCTATACAATATTTCGATCCGATTCGTAACGGAGATATTTCGAACTTTCGAAAATCCTCCCCTCTGAAAATACTCCCACTGGTCCAATTTTATCCATTAACGAACTTGCTCTTTATTTTACATACAACGTTTAAATATCGAGTTTGGTAACGATCGAACTAACATTGCGACCACTAGATTAACGCTCTAGTGGTCGCAATGTTTGTTTGATACGTTGTATGTTTGTTCATTCAAAACATAAGTATTTCGAGAAAAGTGTATCATTTTCAGAAGTAAAACTCTTTAACGCTCTGTCCCAGTGTATAAAATCTATTAAAAAATACTCTTTTTTTAATAATAAACTAAAGAACTTCATAAATGACGGACGTTTTTATACACAATATGTACTTTCAAAAATGTTCAATTATTAAATAAAGACGACGAAAATATTTGTCAGAAAATATCGTCGGTCTAAAATAATTGTTTCTCACAAATGGTCTCTTCCGCTCTCTCATCTCTCTCTCTCTCTCCCGTCTTAGCCTCTCAGTTCGTGTCTCTCTCTCCTCTATCTCTTCTCTTCTCCCTCCTCTCTCCTCCTCTCTCTCTCCCTCTCTCTCTCTCTCTTCTCTCTCTCTCTTCTCTCTCTCTCTCTTTACTCTCTCTCTCTCTCTCTCTCTCTCTCCCATTTTGAAACCTTGAAGAGCGACTATTCTGAATAGTCAAGTTACTCCCTGATTTCCACACGGGGGCTGAGCGTGCACATGTTTAGATCTCCTTACGCTCTGGTCCCAGTGTACTTCAAATCTATTAAAAAATACTCTTTTTGTTATTAATAAAACTAAAGAACTTCATGAATGACGGACGTTTTGTATACACAAGATGTTACTTTCAAAAATGTTCAAATATTAACATAAAACTACGAAATATGTCGTCATAAATATCGGTCTAAAATAATTTGTTTCTCACAAATGGTTCCGCTCCTCGCGCCTCTCTCTCACTCAGTGATCCTCTCTCTCGGTCTCTCGTCTCTTCTCTCTCTTCTTCTCATCTCTCTCCCCCCCCCCCCTTCTCTCTTTCTCTCTCTCTCTGCTCCTCTCTCTCTCTTCTTCTCTCCTCTCATCTCTCGTCTCTCTTTCTACTCTATCACTCTCTCTCTCTTCGCTCTTCTCGTCTCTCTCTCTCGTTCTTCGTCACTTTCCTCTCTCTCTCTTCTCACCGCCCTCTTCGCTCTCTTCTCATCTCTTCTCTCTCCTCTCTCCTCTCTCTACTATCTTCCCCACCTCCTTCCTCTTCTCCCCTCTCTCTTCTCACCCCCTCTCTCTCTCATTCTCTCTCTCATCTCCACTCTCTTCTCTCTGCCCTCTCTCTCTCTCGGCTCTCCCCTCTCGTCTCTCTTCTCCTCTCTCTTCTCGTCCCCCCCTCTCCTCGCTCTCCCCCCGCTCTCTCCCGCTCTCCCTCCTCTCTAATTCTCTCGTCTCTCCTCGTTCTCTCTCTCTCTCTCTTCTCAGCGCCACTGCTCCTCTCTGCTCATCTCTCTCTCTAGAGTCCCTCACGTGCCCTTCTCTCCTTCACCTTCTCTCTCTCCTTCTCTCTCTCTCCCACTCCGTCCTCTCCTCACCCCCCTCTCCCTCTCTCTCTCTCTCTCTACTCTCGCTCTTCTATATATATATATATATATATATATAATTAATTTACTTATATATATATTATATTATTATTTTGAAACCGGACCTCATCTGCCGTCATCTCTGGGTAGGATCGATTGACCGGGGTAGGAGCGATTGACATTGAGAAACTTTTGAAAATTGCGTCATGAGTACGGACCGCCAAATCTGATTATCGTTCTTATGGGAAATGTGTGGCTATAATACAAAACACGAGTCGTTTAATCGTGACGTGGATTGTAGCAATCTTGTGCAGAAAAATTTAATTCGACTTTTATTTTAAAATTATAATTATATTGAATTGCAATAGAATGTGCACATAAATGCAAATGCTACACCACACCTTATCATTATTGTTACCGTGGACGTATACGGTATTGGTGACACCCATAACGAGCATTCATTCGTTTCTATACAAAATGAAATCATTTGATAAAAGATACATTTGACCTGATATTCTATTTAATATACATTACCTAAAATAATTTCTAATTTAGTACTCGCACAAGAATGTTTGAGGCACGGCAAATGAGCTTATGATTCAGCTTGCAATAAGGAGACAGATCCTGCTCACGTCTTGGGATTGAATCTCTCCTTGCTGTCTAACACAACTAATCCCAGACCTTAGCAGATGTGCACGTAGGCAAGTGCAGCTTTATTGATTGAATCCGCAGGCAAGAGCCAATATGGCTCAATTAAACTATTGCATACATTATTTATTGAGCAGTAAGGAAAATAAACCGGAAAAGCAATTTCTAATGAAGGATTTCAATGATCTCGTAGAAAATTAGTGAGAATTATCTTGTCTCAGCATTCAGTTTATGTCGCAGACTATATTTTAGCATTCTCGTACGCGTGTCTCTTTGACTCTTTTTCAAGGGGGTTAAAACCCGTTTTGTTAACTTCAAGCTCGTTTTTCATTCATCAGAAGTACTAAAACAGTTCTTACTGTAATGAAAACAACCCGGCAGTTTAATTAAAGAGGCTTCATATACAAGCGATGAACATGTAAATGTCGATGGAGATTTGAAGAAATCAGGTCATGACTAAAAACTCGATAGCTGATTTGCCTCGAGGGAAATCTGTTAAAAATCCCAAAGTACATACCAATCCTTGTATCAAAAAGATATAGGTAATTATTACAAGCTTTATGTTTGTTTTTTTTCTTCTTTTTCATAAAAGTATATTCCACCAATACTGATGAAATTTTGTTATATCTTTAAACTCAGATTTAAAACCGTTTCCTTTCTACTAAAATACCAAACATTAATTCTGCACAACCATTTTTAGATGCTTTTGATAGCAGGATAAAATTCATCTAAATAGGTTAGGGAGGGGGGGGAGATTTCTCTATTTCAAATTATTTATTGAAGGACACTAAAATGAGGAGATAACTTGAGAATAATTATAATATCTTTTGCATTTTAGTACTAACAGGAAATAATTTTAATCTTATATACTTCATTGCGTTTAATGTAGTTCAACAAGCCAGAACGTTGGGAGGAATGATTAATATTTCTCTACGATTTTACAATACATGTGGAAAACATCTCAATAGTTGACACTTTTTAAAAAAGTCTATCAACATATACTTAGTGAGGATTAATGCCCATTTAACGGAACGAGTTAGTAGGAGTTTTTTTCTGGTTTTAATTTTGAATGAAGGTTTTCAATGATCTCAGAAAATTAGTGAGAATTATTTTGTCTCAGCATTCAGTTTATGTCGAAGACTATATCTTCAGGAGATTATTTGTCATGAATCTGAGTAACTCTTTTTCTTCAAAAGAAAAAAAAAGTTGGTATATTATCTATAGGCTTTGCAGGACTAATGGTCGCTTCCGTGAACAGAAATTTCTTATTGCAATAAAAATATATCGAAATTTGTTCAAATTTTCAAATTATCACATACATATCGTATATCTTGTAGCACACACACACACACACACACACACACACACACAAACATGTATATATATATATATATATATATATATATTATATAAATCAACGTTTTGTTTTTTACTTATAAGTAATTTAGAATTAATTTTTATTATGTTGCCCAGAAAATATATTTCTTTCGTCTGTAGCATGTACTCCATACAACTTAAAAATAATTTACACTAACTTACAAAGTTTATTGCTAACGTTTTAATCCTGTAATTTCCTTAATTCAGAATTTCAGCACAAACACAAACACGTATACCCATATCAAACCTATTGCATCAATATTACTAATACTATATTTCATATAAAAACAGCAAAATTGTTAAAAACATGTTTTGGGTTGTAACTGAAATAAGAAAATTTCTGAAAGGAATGTATTTTTGTTCTCAGTTAGCTATATATAGATCTCCGCCTAATCTATTTAGGCGAGTGATTTGACTGTGATTCGGTTTTCCACTTAGTATGGATGAATTGATGGAAGTTATTTTTTACTAATTGTTGAGAACTACAATTGTCCAAACCGACCTCAGAAACTGATTGAAGTACTGTTTGCTAGAAGTCACCCAATGAAACCCACTGGCTAAAGGCATTAGCCATAATACAAAGAATCCTAAAACCTCCATTAGTTTCTTTGAAAGGAAAATTAAGAATTCCATCTCTACAGCCGTGAATTAAAGGGATCTAATCACTGTTCCAGTCAAAGCTTTGATTTAAATCAAATTAAACGGAGTGGGAGAGAGGGCGGGAGCGGGAACAATCTTTTATTAAGAGAAAGAGGCCGAGAGAATGGTGGATGGGCGAGGAAGGGCCGGCCAATCCTGCCCTATGTACTCAAGGCCATCACAAAAGGAGGCTGGGAGTGCCCTTTCCAGAGAGGACTCATTAAACTTGGATAAAAACCTTATGACTCAGAGGGAAGGACGCCCTTCCCCCTCAGGAGATCCCATAAGACTCAGAACCTCCCCAGCCTGTTCTATACTAACCCTGGACTGAATTAATGACAACCTATTTGTTTTTGTCTGCCTCTACTTAGGGAACTTCAACTGGGCCTCGCCCCTTGAATGCCTAAACGAAATAAAATATAAAAGACCTACCTCGTGTAATTGTAAATAAGTTCGTATAAACATGTGAATTCCTATTCAACACAATGAATTTGTGTTTGGAATGAAGGGGTTTCCAAATACCGAAGAAAATGGAAAAGTCCGTCACGCAGGAGCTGCGAACTAAGCAGATTTTCCATGCGATGGAACTACACATTATTGTTCTCTTCTCAATATATATTTCATATTTCTAAGTAAAAGCCCTATAGATAAAAGTGGAGGTTTACAGAAGGCAAAAAACAAGAAAGTAACAGTAACTTGCTTAACAATTCAGCTACGAAATAATGTATAGAACAACCATTGTAGACCATCAATTGTTTAGGAAGATTAGTTCAGTACAATTCTTTTCGATGATAGAGAAATTTTGAATTATCGAATTCCTACCCTCTGAACTCCCCTTATTCCTAGTCCGATATCAGAACAATGAACTTGTGCTGCTTGATAAGGTTAAATATCAAGTATGATATAAATCAAACTAACATTTCCGAGTTAGAGCGTAAATTCTTAATTGATGGCGTAGTCACAGATACAGGCAGATATGTATCTCATACTGTAAATGAGTGAACGATGAAAACAATATTTGGTAATTAAGCTCCAAATAAAATGGTTCTTAACAGTTTGTGTTTAATATGACATTCACAAGAGTGGGGGGGAGGGGGTAATATTAAAGTTAGAGAAAACCTGTATAGAACAACATTTATTGAAATGTAAGATTGCGTCTATACAATTTTTGATCTAACACAAAATAATGAAGAAATTCCACATTGTCGAAATTCCCCAATTAAAATCCCCCTCCCTCTGGTCCCATTGCAGCCATTAATGAATTTGGTCTTAAGTTGTAGATAAAACGTTTGTTTTTTTGAGCCCCAGTGAAACCTCATAAAATTACAAAAAAGAATTAAAAGAACACGGCAGGTGTAGGTACACCTAGGCTACGCCGTGAGCCCCCTTTTGCAATACCAGGAATATTATAAAACGTTTGAACACCGATGTTTTATATATCTTTAGTTTTGAACGGATCTCCTTTTCGTCATCTCCTGGGTAGGATAGATGGACATTTGACGAAATGTTTAGAAAATCGCTTGTTAGAAAAGTAGCTTTTATGTTGCGCTATGAGGGTAAGTATTATTGTATAAGGAAACTAAAATGAGGAGATAATTAGGGAATAATTATTATATCTTTTGCATTGCAGCTCACTTTAGTACTAGCAGGAAATAAGTATTATCGTATATACTTCATTGAGTTTCGGTGTAGTTAAAAAAATAAGAACGTTGGGAAGAATGATTATTATTGCTCTAAAATTGGACAATACAAGTGGGAAACCCCTGAATCATTGGCAATTTAAAAAAAATTCTATCAACATACATTTAGTTCGGATTAATACCCTTTTTACGGAACAAGTTAGTAGGAGTTTTGATCTGGTTTTAATGAAATATAAATGCATACATTAATGGGATATATAACTGGTTAGGTTAAAAACTGGGAGGGGTTTATCCCTCTATTTCACCCCATCCACTTATATCTAGTATTGTGAGATTTTTATTGCTTAGAAAACAAGTGTAAATGAAACTAATTTGTGAATTCAGACGTTTAAGAAGATTTGTAAAAAACCATTTGAATTGTTTTTAATAAAGAAGATGCGGTAGTTACGTAAATAATTTATTTTGCAATAAAATGTATACTTTGCCATTCGGCATTTAACTTATGATGAGTTGTATTCATTTATTCAATAACACAATGTAAATACATTCGTAAGTATTTACATTGTGTTATTGAATAAATGAATGAAACTTTATTTTTTCTTCATACTGGGGGCAAAGAAATATATCCTGAATCATCTTTATGAATTAAATGTTAAGGAATGTTATACAAAGATTCCGAGCTGCAAATAATTTAATTCTGATGTATTACAAATTTTCGAATATGTTTATTTTATTTTTTATTGAGTTCAAAAGATACGAAAATAAAGTTATTTCAATAATTCCAAGCACACATGGCTTGATGTAACTAACTCTTCACTTGAGTTATGATATGTAGTAGCTATATTACGCGGACAGTTAAAAATAGATATTACTAATAATGATATGACTATAAGAAGCATAAAAAAGTTCTTTTACCAATGTGAATTTAAAGAATATTACTTGCTTTAAGTACTTGCATTATTTTGCTGTCATTAGATAATAAGGTTCAAAACACTAAATGGCATAGTAAAACAACTACATAGCCCTAGAGGTTTATTGTTGCATTAAGTTGTTTGGTAGCGTGTGTTTCGGAGAGATAAAATGTACACAAGTTAGATGAAACAAAAATTAAAACCTTTGCAGTACTGTTGATTTAGTTTAAACTACTGCTGACCAAAACTCCCTATATATTTTATTTGATTTAAAAATCAATTCCACATATTTTAGTTTCTCATTGGTACTTAAGGTTATTCCTAAGATTGTTATTGCCTTATGAAGTATTTAGTCAAACTGAAGGGGTTTATTTTAATGCTGGGAATCGCCTAAAACAAGTAGTGTATCACTGTGAAATTCATTTAACGAACTTTCCTTATATAACAAAACCTTGTTGCTCTGAAAATGGACAAACAAAATTGTAATTTTCAAATTCAAGTTCGGATCAATGTATGTATATTTTTGCAGATTTCTTTTATGAGAAATCAGCTATTGAGGTCGTATTCAGGACGCGATTTGGGACATTTTTCTTCAAATTTCATCGATCCTACATAGGAGATGATGAAAATGAGGTCCGTTCAAAATTGTATATATATATATATATATATATATATATATATATATATATATATATATATATTGTATTTGTTTGTTACCGCTCTAGAGGTCGCAAGTATTGTTCGATCATTACCAAACTCGATATTTAGTCGTTTTATGTAAAAAGAAAGACCAAGTTCGATAACGGTTGAAATCGGACAAGGGGGAGAGTTTTGAAAATTCGAAATGTCTCCGTTACAATACGTAGAAGCTAAAAGGTGTATAGAACCAATCTTATTGAAAATTAATTATACTATAAATAATGTAATATACATTTATTCTCTGTCTCGAATATTTACACATATATTTTCATTTTTCAGCATTCAGACAACCCCCACTTCTACTAATGTTACATAAACAATACTCAGTTATAAAATAAACCTCATTCTGCGAAGCTTAAATAACAAATATTGTTTTCAAGAGACCTTTACTATAGGTGGTGACCCCCCTATCTTAAGTTCTTGGACTACTAAAATTTGATTGATTGAGATAAAAAGTATTCTTATTCATTATAAAATACAGTATTCAATATAGTGAATAGTATTCAATAAAATTAATATTTTATACTCTGATATATTTCAGTAATTGTTTTTCTTTCCGCTGAGACGTTGGCACACCTGTTTGTTTACATTTCTGACGCTTCCCGTCCGGAAATCATTAAAATTTACTGAAATATTTCTTATTACCGTTTGTATTTATTCACTTAATATTTACAGTGGTGTTGTGTTACCAGTATTTAGATTTATCTATTGTTAAATTTCACGAGAGAAATCTGCTTAGTTTACGCAACCCCTGCGTGACGGACTTTCTAATTTTTTCGTGCTATGCATATTTCTGATATTATTAGAACTCAAATAAGTAGTGAATCAATAATTTTAGTTTTAACTTAAAATGTTAATTAATAGAAAGAAGATTAATGAATGAAGTTAATTTACTCTTTATTTATGGATGAAACTAAATGAAAACATATGAAAGTAACTGTATTTATATGTAAATGAACTAAATGTATTGAATCGTATAAATTAAAATAGCAATTAATAGCACTAGTTCACGATAATTCATACATGAATTACTTGAAAACTGTTTTGCAATTCATTAAAACTAAAATGACTGTCCGAAACAAATTACGTTAAACTTATCGTTATAAATGAGGAATTCTAGTTTCCCACCGCTCTCCTTGCTTGCCAATGGGTTAAAGAAGGCATTGCAAAGACTTTCGATATTATTTTCTCGTTTGTAATGAATAATGGCTTGTGTACTCATGTATGTCCTTAGAGTGATCCCCAATCTCATTAATGATAACCGGAAACCCCGTGTAACCCCCAGCTCTATTTTATTATTTAAATACAGTAAATCATTGAATCATGTTCAGCCGCATGAGCCTGCTGCTCAAACTGACATAGAATTAGCTAATTGCATTTCCTTCAGCCAGTTGATTGATCCGTTGAGCAATGTAGGTCATGTAATAACATAAATCTTAAACTATTTTGTATAAATAATTTTAGCAGATTTCCCTAAAGGGAAATCAACTATTGAGCTCGAATTCATGACGCGATATTTGAAAAATTTCTTCAAATGTCCATCAAACCTACCCAGGAGATGACGAAAATGAGGTCCGCACAAAATTATATATATATATATATATATATATATATATATATATATATATATATATATATATATATATATATATATATATATAATGCCTGATAACACTCTAGCGGTCGCAATTTTTGTTTGATCGTTACCAAACTTGATATTTAAACGTTTTATGTAAAAAGAAATATCAAGTTCGTTAATGGCTAAAATTGAAGAAGTAGGATGGGGGTGGGTAAGGGGAGGGGATTTCCGAAAATTCGAAATATCTCCGTTACTCTTCGTCGGACCGAAAAAAAGTTTAGAGCCAATCTAATTGATAATTAAATGTACTATAAATATTGTCATACACATTTATTCTCTATCTTGAATATTAACCGAGATATTTACATTTTTCAGTTTTCAGCCTTCAGCAAACCCTATCTACTCATGTCATATTAACAATAAGCTGTTATATTATGAACCACTTCATTACAAGGTTAAATACCAAATATTGTTTTCATTGAACTTATACTTTGTGAGATATATGCAAATCGGTCTGTTGCCCTCCCAACTTCTTTTGTTCTTGGATTACTAAAATTTAAGTAATTGAGATAAAACTGATTCTGATTCATTACAAATTACAGCACTAGCTTTTGTAGTAGTAAATTGTTTTCAATACAATTACTGAGTTATATTTCATTAATTGTTTATCTTTCTGGACTATCTATCTATTCAGCGCTACAAGGTTGGCTGGCCTGTTTCTTTACAATTCAGCCATTGTCCGTTGTAGAGATTACTTGTATTGTACATTGACTGAAAAATTTCTTGCTATTGTTTATATTCATTCACTTAACATTCACGGTAGTGTTACCTGTATGTATGTATATTTATCTATTGTAAACCTTCGCATGGAAAATCTGCTTAGTTTACGTAGCCCTTGCCGGTCTTTTTAAAAACTGTATTCTGTTGGGTGTGACGGATACTGTAAAAAAGTTGGTGGAAATTAATAATTATGTCTCCTTCGCGTAAACTTCATTTAGCTTATGTGTGACAAGGCGGAATAATATTAGTTGATGGTTGACTGATATGGCTAATTTCCTTGTTGAGCAAATATTTATAAAAAGTGGAAAATCCACCAATTCGTACTTATTTCTGATTTCAATAACTCAATTAGGATGGAGGCTTAAACCTTCAAAAGTATTTCGAGCTAAAATAAAACTTCTCTGAAGCACACAGACAATATAGACATCAGCAGAAAGCGTAAAATTAAATTACGTAATATAGCAATTCCCTTAATGGGGCAGATTTTTTAAATTTTTGCCCTTTCTTACAGCCTTTCTACTTTTCAAGAACAATACTATTTGTTAGACAACCTGCATATATTTTACAGTTCTTGTTTTACTTTAAGGTTACGCCTATAAGTTGTTCTCGTGATTGCAATTTATTTAACTTTTTCGGAAACGAAAAGCTGATGAAGAGGTCAACAGAGACATTAAGTGGTTTCCTGTTGTCTTTTGCGTGATACAATGTAGCAATAAAGGTACTCATTCTTAAGAGAGGTAGGGGCCACTCTAATCCAAGATTATTTAAGCCATTCTACCGTAACCTGTATAATTTTTTTCCGCAATTTTGGCGACTTGGGTCTTTTTAAAGGTGGGGAAAACAAAAAACAAGTAAACAAAATAAATAACAAAAAATGGAACACACAAAATAATATAATGAACAATACTCTAAACGTTTGTTGTTTGTTTCATAAGGTTTTAGGGCGAAAAGCTACTAGGTTATCATCGCCCGGTAATATCTATAACTCTCGTTTTGGTTAAGTACCTGCATATTGAGAGTAAACTGCGTTTATGTAAATTGTCAATATTGCAATTTTTGTAAATTTGTAGTGTAATCATATCCTCATCCATACCGTCATCTTAATAATATAAAGGAGGATGCAAAAAACTTTTAGTTTAAATTTCAGTGTATAAATTCGTAATTTACACAAAATTAAACAATTTATCTAGCTCTTTGGGGTCATCTCCCTGGACCACTGCTATGTCATTGGAAATATTGCATTCGTTTAGAATGTCTGTATACGTATGGCATTCCATTAATATGTGGTAGATAGTCAAATCAGCGTTACACTTCCCACAAATCAGGGGTTGATATTTTCTCACAAGATAACCATGCGTAAATCTTGGGTGCCCTATTCGGAGTCTTCCGATACGACTTCATCTCTTCTGTTGTCAGTAGTCTAAACGGAACACAAAACACTAAAAAAACATGAAACACGAACCCAACTTACAATAATAAAAATAAGTAACTAAATAAGTGAACAGAAAATTTGGTAACTTAAAAACAAGAACTATTCATAAAAACAGGGACATATCATTCAAATTTAAACACATCACACACACATATATATACGCACGCACGCACACACATTAAAATATAATGTACACTACAATGAATGTGCGCTAATTACAAAAATACTCGAACTAACACACGCGCTAAACACTTGCAATTTTAAAATGTTGAGGTTATCAGGACACAAAGACATTACAGAAGTGACTGATGTTGACACACATGCAAAATTAGCAACAAAAATGACTACTGCTGACATAACTGCGCTAACACCAGCAGAGCTCAACAAGATAGTACAAACACAAATACTCAAGACTGGTTCAAAAATATTGGATCCGTACTGACAACAGTTATTGGAAATAAAGCGCAATGTTACAGGATGGTCAAAGAGACAATACGTAGATTCAAAAAGAGACCAAGTTGTCCCCACAAGAAAAAAGAGAAGCCTACCTGTACTCATTGCAACACTGTAAAACACCTACTAACAGAAGGCAGATTACTTACTTAAATATTCCACATGACCTGAAAGAACTACTGACTGAGGGCAGCCCTCATACCGCCACTATTCTGACATACTTAATAACAATTGGGCAGTTTGAGAATATTTAATTACATATTTTAAAATTTAAACCTTCATAAGATAACTAATGAAAAGCGTTACTCATTATGAGTGTACATACTACAATTATAATGTACCTCCAGGGTTAGCTCTCTGGCGTATGGTGAGGAAAATGAAGAATATATTTTACTAATTCCTTAAATAGCCTCCTATAATGACAAACATGTTTAGAGGCCTACAGAAACGCTCAAACCATTCTAACCGCAAACTTTCTTTGAATAATTAAAGTTTACCATGCATTTAATGTAAGACAAGGAGCCTACTATGACCGCCTTCAATATATGATTTTCCTTAGTTACCACGTACTAGTGGTCCTTGAAGACCCTGGATCACTAACTCCAGGAATTATTGACAATTCCTCATTAACCCCAGCCAGCATATTCTACTTATGGATGCCTAACTTCTGGATATCCCACTCCAAGTCATAAAAGTCCGTCCCGCAGGGGCTATGTAAACTAAGCAGATTTCCTAACTAAGCAGAAATAAAAGTGTTTCATAATATAACAGCTTATTGTTGATGTGACATGAGTAGGAGTGGGGGTTCACTGAAGGCCGATAACTAGAAAAAAACGAATATCTCTGTCAATAATGAAGATAGTCAAAAAAGCGTACGTAAAAAAATTTATAGAACATTACATTTGCAATAAAATTGGTACTATACAATTGTTCGGTCCGACTAATTTTCAAATTCCCCCTAAAAGCCCCCCCCCCTGTCGTGAAAAAAGTACATAATATTTATAGAACATTAAATAAGATTGGCTCTAAAATCTTTTTTGTTCCGATGCATAATGACGGAGATATTAAGTATTTTCGAATTTTTCCCTCCCACTGGTCCAATTTCAGCCATTAACGAACTTGATCTTTAGTTTTACATAAAACTTTTAAATATCAAGTTTGGTAACGATCAAACTTTACAACCACTAGAGCGTTAAAACAAACACATATACACTTTCAACGTAAAAACGTAATGAGTACGGCCTCAATAGCTGATATCCATTGTTAGTGAACTATGCTAAAACCGTATCTTTGCCTAGGTCTACCTCTTTTCTCTATTTTCTGGAGGTGTTCTATACAGCCTCCCTTTCTAAAATAAGTCAAACGTGCAAACCTACAATAGAGCATCATTGACTAAGTTTAAAGCATCATTGCCTTTGCTATAGAGCTGAGTCATTGCAATTAGAAACTTTTCTTCTACTTATTGAACTACTTATCGCTCTGTAAGCTATTGAAAATGTTACATTGCAAAGCTAGAGCGGCGAGTTCGAGTCTTGCCTTGGCAAAGGAAATTATTAATGGTGGAATTCGTTAAATAACATCCTAAATCCTACGCTGGCTAGGAAAGGGTGGTAACCTGTAGATAACCCGTCTCAATTAGCCTTAGTTGCAAAAAGTGGACGTTAATAAATAATAATAATAATAATAAGTAAGGTCGCTTATTATCGCTATAATCCTCAAAAATTATTGGAGAAAGATAATATAAAGATGTATTGGGACGAAGCGATGATAACTGACCATACTGTGCACCATAACAAACCGGATATTCTCATTATTGACAAGATCAATAAGACTGCTGATATTATTGACATTGCAGTGCCCAATGATGAGAATATTCGAAAATCCCATGCCGAAAAGTTAAGAAAATATCAAGAATTGGCTATCGAGCTCAAAGAGGTATACAAACTGAAATCTGCCATAGTTACGCCTATTATAGTAAGTTCAAATGGACTAGTGCCAAAAACAACGATAGCAGGCACCAAGAACTTGAATCTGCCAACAGCAATTATAAAAGAAGCACAGCAAGGGGTACTTCTTGATACTGCTAGAATCGTGCGAAAATTTTTAAATTCCCCATAACATGTCACACTCACAAACTCCATATCGGTTGGATTTTCCCCCGATATGGATTTTACTCCAGTTTTCACTGAGTATAAACCTCCCCCATAATAATAATAATAATACACTATTTGAAATTTTCCAAAGTAAGCAGGTTTCATTATTGATGAGGGCATCCTAAAAACGCTTCTTCGTTGGAAGTCATCCCTTATTGTGCGAATGGAAATGAGACCTTTTCCAGATGGCAAGCCCATTCTAGGCAGGAGTAAAATTGGAAACTGAATGGGAAGGGGAGTTGTTTTGGGAATGAGCTGAGAGGGGGGTTTACCAAGCTCAGCCAACTCTTAATCAGGCCTTAGTCCCCTCCTCAATACAGTCACCTTCTACTGGCGCCGTCACGTTAGAATACTAATAACCACCTCGTCTCGCCCCTCCCCCTTCCCTCGAGCTCTCTCCCTTCAATTTCCATGCCGCCAAATTGCCGGGGGACCGAGGGGCGTCATCCTCCTACAATGACAAATATATTTAAAGGCCTACAGGAACGCCCTAGGGCCTGAATGGGAATAATTTCGGCTGGGAAAATGAAGTCAGAATAGACGGAGAAGGCTTCCTGCTTGTTAATCCCAATGGGAACTTGATGAGGGTATATGCAAAACTGTAAGAGACACTTTTCCATATTTATATTCATAGAAACTGTAACATTAGTTGATGCAAGAGCTTAGATTATTTTTAGTATTTTGCTTTTATGAAGTTATCCAAGCTCCCTTTTTGCAGATTTCTTTTAAGGGAAATCAGCTATTCAGGTCGTAGGCATGAAGCGAAATTCTCAAAAATTTCTTCAAATGTTCATCGATCCTATCCAGCAGATGACGAAAATGAGGTCCGTTCAAAATTTTATATATATATATATATATATATATATATATATATATATATATATATATATATATATATATTTGTCTGTTAACGCTCTAGGGGTCGCAATTTTTGTTTCTCGAAATTTAATCGTTCTATGTAAAAAGAAAGATTAACTTCGTTAATGGCTGAAATCGGACCTGTTGGAGAGTGGGATTATAGTGGGGATTTTCGAAAATCCGAAATATCTCCGTCACTATACGTCCGATCGAAAAATTATATATTACCAATCTTATTGCAAGTTAAATGTACTATAAATATTGTCATATACATTTATTCTCTATCTTGAATATTAACCGAGATATTTGCATTTTTCAGTTTTCAGCCAACAGCAAACCCCCACTTCTACTCATGTTGTATAAAGATTACTCTATTATACTATAAACCACATTATCCGAAGCTTAATACCAAATATTGTTCCTTTATTACACGAGATGGATGTAAATAATGTTCTGGTGCCCCCCCCCCCACCCCTGTCATAAGTTCTTGTACTACTAAAATTTGATTGATTGAGATAAAAAATATTCTGATTCATTATAAATTACAACACTAGATATAGTAAGTAGTTTTCAATAAAATTAATATGTTATATTCTGATATATTTCAGAAATTGTTTTTCTTTCCGGTGAGAGGTGGCAGACCTGCTTTTTTTACTTTTCAGACGATTCCCGTAGGAAAGTTTCTTATTATCGTTTGTATTTATTCACTTAATATTGACGGTGCTTTCGTGTTATCGGTATGTATATTTATCTATTGTTAAACTTCACGAGGGAAATCTGCTTAGTTTACGCCGCCCCTGCGTGACGGACTTTTTCTAATACCATTTTAGAATTGAAAATCAGCTATGGAGGTGTCTACGTCCTGTCTTGACTTGTAAATGATTGATCTATACCATACACAATATTTAACCGTTTAATTCAACTCTAATGTTCGCATTCGTTAATGGCTCGGACCAGGAACAGTGAGGGGTGGGTTTAGAGGGGGAGGTTCGAAATTTCAAAATACCACCTTTATTATGAGTCGATATATTGATTCTCAACAATTATTATCTGTAAATTTATTCGTAACTGAAATATTAAGCGAGTTATTCGTTCTAGTGTATCATACCGGCAGGCCTGATGATCTTCTAGGTCAGGGGTCTCCAAACTACGGCCCGAGGGCCACATCCGGCACGCGGACCGATTTTGTCCGGCCCGTGGAGAGCTAGCATACTTGAAACCTCCTTTTAGAGGACATATTTTTTATAGCAAATTAAATTTAGTTTACTGAAGTATTCTAATTTTATGTTGAATAATTATTAATATGACATCTACATTGATATGGTCATGGGCTAACTACTCATAACATTGTTGTAGGCTTATTGTTATTGTTTTTGTGATAATTTGGATAAAGAAACACAGAATTGTAATGAGTAAAGACATGTATAATATGCAGAAAATTTAACTTCAGTATATAATAACTAACAAATTATTGAAATGAATCCAACTAACAAAAAACATAACTTATAACAAGCATAATGACATATGAAATACTAATGAGATTTATGTAATTGAGATTTTCCACTGACAATAGTTTGTAGTGGACTAATTTTACTTATACCAATTATTAAAAGAGATTTAAGATGCTCATCAGTTAATTTAGATCTGTAAACATTTTTTGTGTACTTCATTTTGGAGAAGGTATTCTCACACAAATAAGTAGTACCAAAATCAGAAAACAGCCCACAAGCAAATATATGGAAATTATCAAATTGTGTCAGTGGAAGACTTATAAAATTCCAACAATGATGAGTTTTGATATTTGTTCTTAATTATATCACTGCACTGTAGATCAATCATTTCCATTTGAAGTTCCGGGGCTAGGGTTTCAATATCAGTATCAAAAGGATTCTGAAAAATCTTAATTTGATTCACAATGGCATCAAAGTCCGAGAAACGAGTATCAAAATTTATTTTCAAAGCACTCAAAGTTTCGATTGCAAAATCGATAGGAAACTCAGTCTCAGTGTGTTGCGTAAACAGTAAACGTTGCGTACTTTTTCGGAGTTCTTTTTTTCATCAGTGGACTATTTCAATTTTTCCAGCGGCAACAATGATAATATGGTTTTGGCCCTCGGAACTTACTGAGTAATCAGTATGGCCCTAAGGCTGGAAAGTTTGGAGACCCCTGTTCTAGGTCATACGACAATTCGATTACTTCACCACATTATGTGTGAATCAATTTTTTTTCTGCCAGGTTACACAGCTCATGCGTTAGAGAGTCTCCACTTTTTATTACTCGAGTAACATCAATTAATTCTGAGGCTCCTACTCTGGATTTGCCGATAAAGAAAGTACTCTGCTGTGTCACCCATTCTAATCTGATAAGTTTAATAGATATTTCCAGGATCTACAACGCCCCCAGCAATTTTAACAAGTACACGAATTTCTGACTGGTCGTCCTTGATATGTGGTACCAGATCAACGTCATCCTCGTACTATTAGCAGATTTACCTTAAGGGAAATCTGCTATTGAAGTCGTACTCATGACGCGATTTTCGAAAAATTTATTGTAAAACTTCACGTGGGAAATCTGCTTAGTTTACGCAGCCCCTGCGAGACGGACTTTTTTCCCAATTTCTGCCGTATGGCAAATAGATAATAGCAACCTTGGCGAAGACCACGCTAGAAGTTTCCAATTTTCGTTCCTCTCTATGATCTTCCAAAAAATATCCAGAAGCGGCATCACACCTACCAATCATTGAGTAAGCCGAATTAATGTTACCAGGGTATCGTAAATTACTTATGAATTATGCATAATTAATATAATCATTGGAACTGATCATATAAAGTTACACACTTATTCATTTACATATTTTCAGTTCTATCAATATATCTTGACAATGATCAATATAACATAACACTGATTTCCTTCCACACATACCATATACATATATTATCTTTTTAAAACTCCTTATTTGGGCCAAAACAAATAGCTGATGTTCACAGAAAAGTTTTACAGACAATCCCATGTTAAACAAAGAGTCCTAACGACACGTGGGCACGTGGATCTGCAAAAAGATCCTCAATTATGAATATTAATTATGAATCGACTGAGATATTCCTGAAGCTCTACAGCCATTGATTAAGGGCCAGTAACGAATCTAACTTATTCGTTTCAACGCCGCATATATCAGGATTTATAAAAAAGAAAAAAAAAAGAACTCCATCAGATTATCTTCGTTTTCATTCTATTAGTAGAGGCAAGGTATTTATTTGATTGGTTATTATACAAAGGAAAAAAATTATAAAAACATTTAAATTTATAGGCTATTTATTTATAACCATTATGAGTGTTATTATTATTGCAGAATGGACTATTAACTTGAAAAAAGGAATATGAACCTGTTTACAGAAACAGCAAAGGAGGCTTAGACACAATGGTAATTATTAACATTGTTTTTAACTCTCTCTAATTTTTTGGTGTATTCAAAGATGACGACTAGTTTGGAATGCACTAAATTTACCGCTATAAGTTAAGAAAGATTCAACCTTTTTGGCATAAAAAAAAAAATTAAACCATGACTTCAAACGTCAACAGGTTTCGAACCTGCCATTACTGAATGTGTTACCAGCCACTCATTTTAACAGATTTTTCTTAAGGGATCAGTTATTGTGGTTGTTCTCATTTAGAAAAACTTCCTCAATCGGCCATCGATCCTAGGAGATCAAAAAATTATACACATCAGTTCAATATTATATACTTAATTCTCTGTTATCTGCTCTAGCGGTCATAATTTTTGTTTGATCGTGACCAAACTCAATATTTTAACGTTTTATGTAAAAATAAAGATTCATTAATAGCTGAAATCCGACTAGGGGTGTGGGTTTAGAGGGGGAAATTCCGAAAATTTAAAATACGGCAGAAATTCGTATAATGCTATAGAAACAACCTTGTTAAACTATTGATGGTCTACAATTGTTGTTCTATGCAACTCAAATATTAACGGGAATTATTCGAGTTTTCTTGTTTCAGTCTTCATTAAATCCCTTTTTCCACGCATCGTTTTTACCTATTAATAGAGAATATATGTTGTGATGTGATCACTAATTGTGGCATACCAGCACTTGGGAAATCTGCTTAGTTTGCGAAGCCCCTGGGTGTCGGACTATTCAAATATAATTACTCAATCGAAAACTAATACATAAGAAATTACAAACATATTGAATCAAAATTTAAATATATCAGCAGGCACTAATGTTTTAATATGAATACTAATTTTATCGTAATGGAGAGAAGGAAAAGACTCATTTTATTCATTTGCTTATTATATTAACAACAAAAAAGAAACTAAATACCTCAATGATATTTCCTATAACATATTATCTTAAAATAATCGATTTTAAATTTTGACGCGAAATAATCGAGACGTGTAAATAATCGATTTGTAGTCAGCTGACTTAACCTACTTCGGAAACCTCAGTATCAACGACCAGGGCATTCGCGAACGTAAGAGGGAAACGAGCACTAAAGAAAAGTAAGTAGCGATCTGAATTTAGAATTCAGTCATCATGTAAGTAGGCACTTATTAATACTGTATCTAGTAATGAATTATAGGGTTTCGCTAAATTAATGTTATTATTTTTTTTTAAATTAATCTTATTATTTTTTGAAAGGGGATAGCCCCAGAAGAGGTGGTATATAATCCGCGAAACTTATAGGGCAGTATGAATTAAGTTTGAGCGAGAATGTTTTTAATTGGTGACCCTTACCATAAACTATGAAGAATATATATATATATATATATATATATATATATATATATATATGTGTGTGTGTGTGTGTGTGTGTGTGTGTGTGTGTGTGTGTGTGTGTGTGTGTGTGTACATGTCTTTTTTCGGTTAATACAGAATGTCAGCAGTCAAGTCGTGCAACGTTGGCATTTTGTTACCTCTTCATTTTATATTGGCGAAATGAAATAGAAACATAATAGGAAATATTGTTACAAGAGTATTAAGGTTTTCACCCTCATAGTTCCATTATCTTCACTGGCTGCAATCAAAATGAGACGAACTAAACTTAATGAAGTAAACTATGAGTTATACTACTATTCTTACCTTAATTTTCATTCGGCCGACGTTTTGTATACGCCCTGCAAGAGATATTTCATCAAGAATGATTCTTTAACATGTAAGGGTAGGATTTCGTGTCAAGCCAGGTTATGGGTAAGGGTAGACGAGGGTAAACCTAATCCACGGATTAGGCAAACATAATGGAGACTGCCAGCACATCATCGAGTTAAATCATATTTCCTCCTCCATCACTTAATCAACCTCTAGTCATGAGGGCTGATTTATTTTTTCTTTTATTTTTTGGCAAAGTGGGACATATCCACCTTGATCAGGTTTTATTTCAAGTTTTAATATTTGCCTAACTCTTTCTCCAGTATAATTGAAAATCAACGTTATAGGTAAATGTAATGGAGGATTTTTCTCTAAATTTCAGCTTCATTGAGGCCAATGTAATCTCAAACAAACCTTTAGGTAAATGCAAGTAAAAGTTATTTCGCTGCGAATGTGAACTGTGACATATCAATTCCGCGGAAATCAATTATAATCATACAATTTCAGATTAAAATGTCTGTCAAATTTTATACATTTCCCATTGTTCCTACTCTTAGTGAAGTTCATATTCCGGGAATGGAATATCGGTTTTCATTCCCATTTTACATGCTTGGTTCTTTTTTTATTCAGATATAGTAATATTTGGTCTTTTTTATTTTAACGTTCAAATGATTTGAGATGAACATCTGTAATTCCCTCATTTTATAGCTACTTTCCTTTGAAAAGAATTTATTAAATGTATTACAAATAATTTAAAACAGGGAATGGGAGTCACTTTTTTTTTTTTTTAACCTGACGTCATTTTACTTCGTAAAAAGTTAAACTTTTGATGGGCCTCCAAATGATTTTTTTTTTCGAAGGTTTCCGACTAAGTATATTTTTGCACAATTAGCAGTAATCAATCAGAAATATTTCAGGAGATACGCAGATAAATATTTGACGTGAATAAAGTTTATATTTTCTAGAGAACTCAAAATTTAATTGATCAACACTATACCAACATTTAAATGACATTAGCGGCTAAAGAAGAAACTTGTGAGGGGGTTAATATAAAAAAAAAACGAAATAAATTAGCTTAAGGAAAATCAGCTATTGAGGTTGTACTCATGAAGCGATTTTCGAAAAATTTCTTTAATTGTCCACTGATCCTACCTTTTAGATGACGAAAATGAAGTCCGTTCAAAATTTTTATATATATATATATATAAACTGCTCAAAAATGAATAGGGATATTGGTAGGTTGATAGGTTTTGTGGTATTTATGGGGCCTAGCATATTTTTTTTTTTTTTTAATTATAAATATCATTAATATTTAATAGAAATTATTGTCTTTTTCCCCTCATAAAAAAGTTATTTAATTAAGGTCGATTTAATTAAAATTAATAGGATAAGAAAAAAATAACCAATATCCCTATTCATTTTTGAGCAGTATATATATATATATATATATATATATATATATATATATATATATATATATATATATATATATATATATCTGTTACCTCTCTTGCGGTCGCAATTCTGGTTTAATCGTTATCAAAATCGATATTTAATAGTATTATGTAAAAATAAACATCAAGTTCGTTAAAGGCTGAAATCCGACTATTGGGAGGGGGGGGGAGTTTAAAGGGGAGGAATTTCGAAAATTCTTAATATCTATGTTATTATGTGTCGGATTGAAAAATTGTATAGAGCTAATCTTATTGCAAATTTAACGTTCTATAAATTTTGTTATGTGTATTCTTTCAATATTTTGATTATTAATCAAGATATTTGCATTTTATATTATTCGGTCTTCATTAATCCCCCCCCCCCCGCCTAGTCCTGTTAGAATAACAATAAGCGGATAAATTATGAAGCACATGACTCGAAGAATAAGTACCAAATATGTTTCTCATTGAACAATTTTTTTTTTGAGATAAATGCAAGTAAGTGGCACAGGTGGGAAATCTGCTTAGTTAACGCAGCTCCTGCGTGACGTACTTTTTGTATATTGAGTCGGATCGAAAAATCATTTATGATCTATCTCAATAATCATTTTGATTCCTAAAATTATTTTTCTCTGCATTACTCCTCTTCTGTGAATATTGAGCGAATTATTCATATTAGCAGATTTTCCTTAAGGGGAATCAGCTATTGAGGTCGTGCTCATGACTCGATTTTCGAAAATTGTCTTCAAATGTCCATCGATCCTACCCAGGAGGTGACGAAAATGAGTTCCGTTCAAAATTATATATATATATATATATATATATATATATATATATATATATATACATATAGTCTGTTAACGCTTTAGGGGTCACACTTTTTATTTGATCGTTACCAAACTCGATATTTAAACGTTCTATGTAAAAAGTCGGATCAAGTTCGTTAACGGCTGAAATCGGACCAGTGGAAGGGGGGGGGGGGGTTAGAGGGGGGATTTTCGAAAATTCGAAATATCTCCGTTACCATACGTTGGATCCTAAAATTGTATAGAACCTATCTTATTGTAAATTAAATTTACTATAAATACTGTTCTATACATTTATTTATAAATTTGGGCCGATAACGGACGACTGAGTTTCCCGCCAAAAGCTAGTTCGGCTCGTTGCCGTAACTGTTTCGCTCTCGTATGGAGATTTCTCTATTGTATAACTTCACGTGGGAAATCTGCTTGTTTACGCAGCCCCTGCGTGACGGACTTTTTTAGCCTACAGTCAATTCTCACACTTTCATCACTTGTCCAACGAATATGAAGTAGTGTTTACATAGATCTCTTATTACGTTTGAAATATAAAAGTTAATTTGAAATGTTATTACCAACATGCCATTCTTTCAGATATCATACCCACTTTCTTTACTGAGTACCAGTGACGGATTTCATAAAATTTGTATCCCATACATCCAGGAAAACTAGAAGATAAAAGAGTGAGAATAACTTCTCAAAACCGTCGAATATATGCAATCGGCGTTATTGGAGCACAAGCAAAAATTGGATATTTGGTTGTCGAGTTACTTTGAGTATTTAAATTGAATTGGTATCTAATTTAACACAAAAGTAGAGCAGTCTTCATGCAATCGAATCCAATATTGAGACCAACTTATAAAACTTGAAAACAGTTAACTTGAAAAATGGAATCGAAACCATTAATGACCATAAATGTATAAAAATAAATAAATAAAACAGCCTTATCCACGTGGCAAACTATAGTTTAAATTAACAATCAACGTTCAGCAAAATTAATTAGAAATAACTTTATTAAAAATTAAATTGGCTCAGTAAATACTAAGATAATACCTTTCTTCCTATATTAAAAATTATGAACCTCATTAAATTCAACATATTTTCAGAATTACGCTAATTGCTTACAGTATAAAGATATTTCATACAAGATCAATAAAATATTGATATCTTAAATATGGCTTTAGCTTGAGTTTAAATATTTTGAGTTCCTTAGTTTAATCGAAGCTTAGTAAAGATATCATGAAGTGACTATCGCTAATAATGTTAGAAAAATATTTTATTCCTAATCAGATCTTATTTTAAGTACAGTTTACACGGATATCACATATTTTAATTTATTATTAGTATATAAAATTGTTGATATAAACCTGCTTCTAGAGATAATTTAAGGTGTTTCAGAATGTTTCTTTGAAGGAAGTAATTATATTGTTATACAATTTGGCTATAATGTCTTTTAAAAAAAAAATATTTTCTCTTCAATAAATTTACAATGAAGTGGGAAGTGAAATTCCTTTGTTGCGACTCAGGGTACAGTGTACATCTAGAGCCCATACATATTGCATGATTTTAGTAATTTTCTACGTAAATGAAAACAAGTATTTTTTGTAACATCTATTTTAAGAAAGAGTTGTTGTTGTTAGGTAAATTTTTACTCAAAAACAGCTGTTATTGTGCTCGTTTGTCGGAGGGCCTTTGCTCTTTTCAGCCATCTAGGATTATCTATTCAAATGAGGGGCTTTTGCTGTGGTATAATGAGCTTTGTGCCTCAGTATATAGCCCAGCCTCCAAATATGCCTGCGAGAAGAATGTTTTTCACCCTCTCTTTCCCCTTAGACAATGCCCGCTCCAAATTGCAAGAGTCCTCCCCGCCCCAAGCTCTGTGATTAACTCTTTGCGGTTATCGGTCCACTAATTTGAAGGGCCTCCGAGCCTCTTTATTTTTTTTTTCATTTTTCTTTTCCTTTTTTCTTTCTCTTCTCTTTTCCTTTTTCCCCCTTTTCCGACCCCACCTCAACCCCGTTTCCCTCCATAGCTTTTTCTTCCCCTACCGGTCTCGCCTGTCCCTTCCAACCACCCGCCACACCCTCGTCCTTCATTTCCACTAATTTGCATAAAAACGAGAAGGGCCAAATTTTCAAGTTCCTATAGCCTTCAGAATTGATTAATATGCAAAATATAAATGATGGGGCCCGGGGCTTGAGGGCTCGAAGCCAACTATTAATCCGAACAAGTCCTCACCTCACCCCCGTACAGTATTACAGGCTTATTTCCCCATCAAATTTTACACTCGTCTCCCCTTGAAATATTACAATAATGTTTTGTGTAAGGCCTCTTTACTATGCAAAGGTATTCTTCTGAAAGGGGAACCAAGCCCATTTTCATTCCTGTTCACCCTCTAAATTTTTCACCTCTCGAAAATGACCACTTTATTAAATGTAAATGAATATTTTAATCTTGTGTTTCCACACTCACATCATTATAACAAAATGGGGTCCCAACACTTCAGCGTCTAGATTGATGAGTCGTTTAAACTGCGCCTTTTTGGGGATTTAATTTTCCTGATTTTCAATATTGTAATGAAAGTCGTTTAAATTGGGTTAATTATTATTTGATTGTAAATGGAATAGATCAGCAGTATTAGTAAAAATATTTCAATGTCCGGGACTGAACACGAGGTCTTCTGACAGGTTCAACCTGATTTATACTTCTTATTCTCTGTAAGTACTTTCACCAATGACTTGCTTCTTACATCCGATAATCTTCCAAAATTCATAAACTATGGACAAATTCACATTACAGAACAGAAGAATTCCGACTAAGCATTTATGATATGGTCTTGAAACCAACAGTATCATAAATTTATTTACTACTTCTAAATTTCCCAAACACACGTCCCTTTCCAATGAAAATCTAAAACAATTGCACGGAAAATTGTTATTCAATATTATGATATGACCTATGTCGAGCATTTCACTAAGGAAATTTACAAAACTAAGAACTAATTATTATTTCTGTTCCTATAATTCTCAACTCCAACAATTTATACATATTCCTTCCCGTACTAAATTCCACTATTCATCCTTCAATGAATGCGAAACTATCATACTCGTATGTTAGCACATTAACCCTCGGTCGGCGCGTCAAGAATATTCCGCCTTCGGGCGCGTGTATCTCAGAGATCATCCTCAACCGTTTTTACGGAAATACAGTTTTTTAATATATATATATTGCACTAAAATGTTCAGTGTGTGATTAGAAACAATAACGGAGGAAGAACTTGTTTGAAAAAAGTAAATAATTTTCAAAACTGACAAGTGTTATAATAAAAAAAAATTTGGTAGATAAAATAATCACGTTGGTTGTAGATTCAGTATTATTAAAACCGTGGACGATAATTTTTAAAATATAACTAAAAAATACAAATATCAAAAGAAATGGTTTATATGCACATGTCTTAATTATACATAATTCATTTCAGTTTGTGAACAATATAAATAAATTATCTAAATATAACTTCATTCAAAAATAAGTATCACGAAATCACTTTTAGATACGACTTATTAAAAAGCATCTAAATTTTAATGTACCAATCCTTTTATAAATTATTTATTATCTCTTTTGCAGAGCTGCATTAATACATGGGTAAAGCATGGAACAATGTTGTAAATAAAGTTTGTTTTTTGCAAATCTCACAAGAGTAATTAGTAAACCTACTTTACTTTTCAGATTTGCATGGTTCATCTCATTTTCTTTTGTTCGTTGTAGCGGAGGGACTTTTTTTTATGCTGGTCTGTACTTGAGTTCAATGTATGGTCCAATGAGTCTCTGTACTCTTCAAGTTTCGTCCTTAGTTCGGTTGGTAAACGTGTACTGTGGTCACTGCGTCGTACAATATTTTCTCGTATAAGTTCTTCTGAAAGCTCATTTATGAGCAAAATAATAGAAAAATAGGTTTATATGATTCCATTTAATAAAGAGAAACTTAATTGATGTATATATTTACGAAATAGAGATTTCAAAAAAACTTACAAGATCGGGCGCTTGGAATCTAGGAGATTAAACCGAATTACAGGTGAAACACACGAGTCCAGCAAACGCAGGGACACAACATACCTTTAGGGGGAGCCCTATAAACCACGTAACTCAGAGCACTACACCGCCACACTCTGTTAGGAGGAGCGGCAAATATTTCTCTAGAAACTATGTATCTCAGAGATAACGCTTCCTACGAAGGGTTAAGAAAAAAAAGGCAGTTACCGCTCAATTTCAGCAGATTAAAAGGGAGAGCTGAAATAAGCAGCTTGCTCGTCTTCAATGATGTTTTCATATTTACCAAGGAAGGAGGAAAGTGTGACTCATTCAAGGTTTGAGTTGGGTCACTTCGCTAAACGTAAGGCATTATTCAATCTAGTGAGGAGCAACGGAAACCAGAAGTTACTGCTTTTTACAATTCATCCAAAGCAGGAATTGACACAGCTGATAAAATGTATGTATCGTATAGAGTAAACCCAGATGCTGCCCAACGATATTTTTTTTGCATCTCTCAACTTGACCGTCATAAACTTCCAAGTGATATTTCTTGGAATAGGCTTGGGACTACTAAAAAAGAGAATCTTTCTCAAAACTTTGTCTCTTCAGCTTATGAATATTACTAGTCTGTGGCGCCTCATTGCAGCGGTATATACTGGCTCAGCTAAAGAAGATTCCACCTGAAAAAGAACGTTAATAATCTTTTGCCCTCCAACTTAATAGACGATAACGTGGCAAGTACATTGCTGAAAAAGGATTTAGAAGAATTATATTACGAATGCTAGATTTGGTATGAAGTGCCCTGCTTATTCCACTTAAATTCGCAGAGCTCTAGTCCACATCTACCGAGCTATATCATCCACTCTAAGAAGATATTGATAAAAACTGGCAACAAGTGTGGAACGAAATCAAGAAAAATAAACCAACAACTATTAAAACCTCCATCAGCCCATGGAAATATTCGACAAGAGACAACAGAAAAGATGAAGTCGTACTAGGACGACTCCGAATAGGGCACACAAGATTTACGCATTGTTACCTTATGACAAAAGATCAACCCCTGATATGTGGGAAGTGTGTCACAGATTTAACAATCTACCATATGGAATGCCATACGTATACAAATATTCGAAACGAATGCAATATTTTCAATAATATAACACAGTGATCCTTGGAGATGACCCTAAAATGCTAAATAAATTGGTTAATTTTATGAAAATTACAAATTTGTATAAAGAAATTTAAACTACAAATTAAACATTTTTAGTATCCTCGTTTATATTGTTAAATATTAAATTGCAGTATAAATGAGGATATAACAATACACATAAACACAGTTTACTCTCAAAGTGCAAGAACTTATCCAAAATGAGAGTTGTAGATATTACCGGCCGATGATAATCTAGTAGTGTTTCGCCCTAAAACCTTAAGAAACAAACAACACTTAAATTCGCTGCGCCTGACCCGATTGTCACCTGCTGCTTTAGAAGCCTCAACATCATTTTCCGCAAACGAATACGTCAAATAATGATAGACTCACATCAAGAGAGACTGTGTACAAATCATAGTTCCAATATTTTATTTTTTTAATACATGGTTTATAGATTATTTGAGTAGTTTTCGTGACAAATATGCAACTTCGGTTATTTTAGTTGAAGTTTTATTCTGTTCATTAGACTATTTGTTTTCCCTAGATGTTAGCAAAGCCTACCCTTCGGACGTTTTGAAATTAATTAGGATGACAGCTTGCTCCCCATGTCTTGTTGCGCCCGAAAAAAAAGTACTGTATTTCTTATTTATGTAAATTATCGTGTACTATAATTTATTTTATATTCTGATTTCACTAACTTATGCCAAAATGTTTTATTCTACTTTTTTGATTTATACTTTTTTGATTTATAGTTTTCTCTTCTTAATTTAACGTTTGACTATTCAGTAGCCATCTTAACCCCTTCAGACCCACTGTCCAATATATTGGACATGCCTTTTTCAATGCTATATCTTCATGGATTGATGTTCTTTGGCAGAAAAATCGATTTTAATAATGATTTTAGGTATTAACCTTTCAATTGTGAGCCTTTTTCTGGTTTATACCTGTTGTAGTTGTATTTCTAGAGCTTTCAACATACAATTTTTTATATTGCTATTTCACCTATTAAAACCATGAGTTAATAAATGTCTCATAGATTTAATTTTGCATGTATATAAGTGAAAAAATTATTTATAAGTAGCCAGAAGCCTCAAGAAGTCGTGTTTGTTAAGAAAAAAATATTTTTTTCTCTGGTTATTGTATTTTCTTTTGTGTCCAACATATTGGACATCGGGTCTCAAGTGTTGCATTTCACTAATAACTCTATTCTATGGAAGAATTTACTTATTGACTTTTATGATTATTATTTTTATGTGATAAACAATATTTTAGATAGTTTAAATTTTAAAATGCAAATTGCTGAAAGTTTTACCTCAGAAATAGAAAGAAAAAAAGAGGAAGACCTAGTTTTGAAGAATCCAGTAGTGAAGAACACAGTGAAGAAGTGAGACCAAATTCTGAAGTTAGGAATGATGGATTTGAACATTTTCCAGATATTGATGATAAAAAAGATGCAAGTAGATGCAAAATAAAAGGTTGCACAAAAAAAAACAAAAAAAAAAAAAAAAAAAAAAAAAAAAAAAAAAAAAAAAAAAAAAACTAAATTTTATTGTGTTAAATGCAAATGCCACTTGTAGATTACAAAAATAAGGATTTGTTTTATATTATTTCACAGTTAAATTTTGTTCAATATTTATTATTTGTAACTTTCTATGATGTAAATTTGTTTATTATCACTTAAAAAAATATTACTAAAGTGTATTTTATTTTTTTATCCAAATCCTTATCAGTAGAATAATTTGTAAAAAACATGCCTTTTGAGACTCGATGTCCAATATATTGGATACAATTTAAAATTGTCAATAAAATTACAATTAGGAAATTAGGATTTTTTATCTATTTTTCCCAAGGTTCTGTTAACATATAGAACATGAAAAAAATTTTTTTAGTCAAAATATTTGAGTTGGGTCTGAAGGGGTTAAGTTAACATGATAGTGTTTATGAAAACACTAACTCAACTACGACTACAACTATGAGCTACTTAAATTTTATTTTTATTTATGTTTATACGTATTTCAACTTTTTTTACCTTATGCACATTTACAGATTATCATACATTCTTTAATTGTTCATGTACGTAATTTGTTCATATGTATATATTTAGTTTAAAACCACTTCCAGTAGCATTATATTTTCCATTCACTATTTCTATAGGTTTTTCCATTTCTGTACAAGGAACAGATGCCGAATTGTTGAATCTATTCTTATTTATGCAAGTTCTATGCTACTTCCAGTACATTCTTCGTTCACATCAAAACAATATATGTATTAGGAGATATCCCTTAAGGGAAATCTACTATTGACATTATACTGAAGAAGCGATTTTCGAAAATTTCCTTCAATTTTCCAACGATTCTACTCTGGAAATGACGAAAATGTGGTCTTTTCAATGTTGTATATACTCGTATATATTTGTCTATTGGCACTATGGCAATGGCAATGTTCATTTGATCGTTACCGAACTCGATTTATAAGTTTTATTTAAAACTAAATATCAGTAGCTGAAATAGCACGGGTATGGATAAGCAAAGGGGGATTATGAAAGTTCAAAACATCTCCCCTTGAGTGAGATCGAAAAATTCTATAAAAATCTTAAAAACGCTTATTCCGTTACGTTGTTTCTTACGAATGATGTTATATACGTTGTATCTTCATCTTGAATAATAACCGAGACATTTATTGTTATTATTTATTAATTGTTCATGTACGTAATTATATATGTATATATTCAGTTTATAACAACTTCCAGTAGCATTACATTTTTCATTCACTATTTCTATTGCTGTCTTCCATTTCTGTACAATGAACAGGTACCCAGTTGTTGAATCTATCCTTTGTTATGCAGGTTCTATTCTACTTCCAGTACATGGTTCTTTCACTTGAAAACAATATATGTATAATACTCCTGTCATATTGGAATAGGGTATAATAATACTTCAGATGAGGTCCATTTCACTGTGAATGATTTACCTTTATTATTATTACCTTTTTTTTTTTTTTTTTATTAGAACACTGAAATGTATCCAGTTCGTTTGAGCAGTTCGTCCGATACAAATGGTGATGGGATGGAGGATGGACGGAGAGTATGGCTGATAGAGAATCAACCAAACACGTGCCCCCCCCCCCACACACACACACACACCCTCGCTCTGGAAATCCAGTTATACACCAATTTCTGTCTTCTGCAGAGAAATCAGCTTTGGCCCAATTCGTCTCAGATTTGAATAGTAATACTTTCGAACCATTTTCATCCCCTCTCAATTCCGCAGCCCCTCGTCAATATTCGCACGGCATCCAGTCCAATAGAGTGTGCTTTCCGATAAATTCATTTCACAGTTCTCATGTGGGCTATGTCACCAGTCTATGGTGTGATATTTGAATTGGCAGACCGGACCGACCAACATTTTAGAGTAATATTAGTATTCAAACTTAGGAAAAGCTACGTAAATGTTGAGGGTGATTATGTCGATGAACCAGAGTAATAACGACATTCTTCACAGAGATCATTAGGATTCTAGCGTAAAGGTGTGCTCATGACTTCTCTATTCCATTTCAGAAATTATTGTTGATATTTAGCAGATATCATTTAAGGGAAAGTCTGCTATTGAGGTTGTACTCATGACAATTTTCGGAAAATGCCTTCAAATATCTATCGATCCTAGGTAGGATCGATAGACATTTTACTATATATATATATATATATATATATATATATATATATATTTATTTGTCAGTTAACTTTCTAGCGGTTGCAATTTTTGTTCAATCATTACCAAACTCGATATTTAATCGTTACATGTAAATAGAAAGATCAAGTTCATTAATGGCTGAAATCAGACTAATGAGAGGGGGGGAGGTTTACAGGGGAGTATTTTCGAATATTCGAAATATCTCCGTTACTGTGCATTGGATCGAAAAATTGTATAATAAATCTTATTGCAAATTAATTATACTATAAATATTGTCATAAAGTTTTATTCTCTATCTTGAATATTAACCGAGATATTGGCATTTTTCAGTTTTCAGCCTTCAGCAAACCCTACTTACTCCTACTCATGTCACATCCAGAAAACTCTGTTATATTATTGACCACATTACTCGAAGCTTAAATACAAAATATTATTTTCAAGAGACCTTTATTATACACAGATACATGCAAATATGTTCTGTTGACCACCCCCCCCCCCCCCGTCTTAAGTTTTTTGATTACTAAAATTTGAGTGTTTGAATTAAAAATAATTCTGATTCATTATAAATTACAGTTCTAGAGTAGTAGTATATAGTTTTCAATAAAATTAATATGCTATAATCAGATATATTTCAGTAATTGTTTTTCTTACCGGTGAATAATATTTCTATCTATTCAGCTCTGAGCGGTTGGCAGACCTGTTTGTTAACAATTTAAACGCTTTCCGTTGGGTGGGTATTAAAATTGACTGAAAGACTTCTCATGAACGTTTGCATTCATTCACTTAATATTCGAGGTGTTGTTAAGTGTTACTGGTATGTTGATTTATCTATTGTAGAACTTCAAGTGGAAAATCTGCTTAATTACGCAGCTCCTGGGTGACGGACGTTTTACTTTGATACAGAATATATATGGGGAAACAGATCAATATTGTGATATGCCCGTACGACATTTGAAGAATTGGTCAATAGAAGTAAAAATTGATATAGAAGTCCGTGGCTGCTTAAACTGAGCGAACTTTGAAAGTGCAACTTCACTAAGCATACTTTATGCATGGTCTCTTTGGAGTAACAAAAGTCCGTCACGTAGGGGCTGCGTAAACTAAGCAGATTTCCCACGTGAAGTTTTACAATAGAGAAATCTGCCCAATAACAAATGTAGAAGTAATGGATCTCAAAACCTATTCAAGAGGGACGAATAGTTACGGAAACGGCCGCCAGAGCTCTCGGCGGAAAGTATTGAACATCGCCGACTACTGCCGACCACACACAGAATACAAATGCAAATATCTCGGTTAATATTCAAGATACAGAATACATGTATAGAACAATATTTATAGTAAATATAATTTCCAATAAGATCGATCCTATACAATTTTTCGATCCGAGTCATAATAACGGAGATATATTGAATTTTCAAAAATCCCCCCTCTAAACCCACCCTCCCACTGGTCCGATTTCAGCCATTAACGAACTTTATCTTCCTTTTTACATAAAACGATTAAATTCCGAGTTTGGTAACGATCAAACAAAAATTGCGACCGCTAGAGCGTTAACAGACACACACACACACACACACACACACACACACACACACACACACACACACACATATATATATAATTTTGAACGGACCTCATTTTCGTCATCTTCTGGGTAGGATCGATGGACATTTGAAGAAATGTTTCGAAACTCGCGTCATGAGGACGAACTCAATAGCTGATTTCCCTTAAGGGAAATCTGCTAAACTGTAGGGAACGTACATTGGGGGATAGTAAGACCAATAACTGGTCGTGTAATGGCATTACTTTGCCAAGATGATTGCTTGCATAACGATGTTGGATGTTTCACATAATTACAGTGATATTCTGGGTTTACCATTTCCCGAGTTATCACTAGCTCAAATCACCAATCATGTCTGGATCTGTTTAGTCCCCGAAGTAGGATATCACTTTTAGTTAGTTAACGTAAGTGGACCAATACGGTGTCTGGTATGCTTCAAATAAGTCCGTTACCCAGGGGCTGCGTAAACTAAGCAGATTTCCCTCGTGAAGTTTGACAATAGATAAATCTACATACTGTTAGCACAACACAACCGGTAATATTAAATGAATAATTACAATCGGTATTAAGAAATCATCCCCCTCCCAACGGGAAACGTCTGAATTGTAAACTAAAAAGTCTGCTAACCTCTCACCTGAAATAAAAACAATACCGAATTATATAAGAATATATCAGATTAATTTTATTGAAAGCTATTTACTATGGCTTTATCTACTAGTGCTTTAATTTACAATGAATCAGAATAATTTGTATCTCAATCACTAAAAATGTAGAAATCCAAGAACAAAACAAGGGGGGGGGGTCAACAAAGTGTATTTTTTTTTTTGCATTTCGTATAATAAAGCTTTCTTGAAAACAATATTTGGTATTTAACTTTATAATGAAGTGGTTAATGATATAACAGCTTATTATTAATATGACACTAGCAGGAGTGGGGGTTTACTGAAAGCGTAAAACTATAAAATTCAAATATCTCGGTTAATACTCATACAGAAAACATGCATAGAACAATATTTATCGTAAATGTCATTTCCAATAAGATTATATCTGTAAAATGTTTCGTACGACCTATACTAACAGAGATATTTCGAATTTTCGAAATTCCTTCCCTCTAAACCCCCCTCCCCCTGGTGCTATTTCAGCTTAAATTCAACTTGATAATTTGATTTGATAATAATAATTGAATATCGAGTTTGGTAACGATTAAACAATAATTGCGACCGCTAGAGTGGTAACAGATATATATACATATATATATATATATATATATATATAAAATTGTAACCTCTGTCTGTACATTGATTTTTTTCGCGAAATTTCACGATAACTTTTCGTTTCACATGTCATAGACACCATATCTGCATTTTGTTTCTTTCGTGTATGTTTGTTTGTTTGTTTGTTACCTTTTCACGCATAAACGGCTGAACCGAATTTTATGAAACTTGGTATGTATATTACTACTAACCCAACTTAGACTTTAGGCTATATTAATTTTCTCTGAGACGAACAGGAGTGGGGGTTATAAGGGAAGCCTGAAATTAAAAATAGCGATATTTCGTTTCCTATTGGTTTTTCGGTAAATATGCACATAACAAAAGTTGTTTATTTTGTTATTTAGAGTAACTTTTGTTATATACACTTTTGTCGTATACCGAAGTTTAAATGCGTTATACGCTAAAAATTATAGCGGGAGTCAACAATATTATTTGCCAAGAAAGACTCAACCGAACTAAATAAAACTCGGTATGTGTATTAGCAGTGAGGCCTTCATTATAATAAGCCATACCAACATTTCTATGGACGGGCTGGAGTGGGGGTTATAAGGAAAGCCTGAAATTAAAAATAGGGATATTTCGTTTCCTATTGGTTTTTCCGCAAATATAAACATTACAAAAGTTGTTTATTTTGTTATTTGGAGTAACTTTTGTTATATACACTTTTGTCGTATACCTAAGTATAAATGAGTTATACGTTAAAACTAGCGGCCACTAACGGCTGAGCCGAACTTAACAAAACTCGGTATGTCAATTAGCATTAATTCTTCCATGATTATAAATTATATTAAAATTTTTAGGTTCGAGGGGGTTAAAAGGGAGGCCTGAAATACAAATTCACCATATTTACATGTATAAGAGACGGGAAATATAAAAATATCGAAGACTGTGAAGCCTTATCGAACAAATAATTCCATTATTAGCAAATCCACGGCAAAGATGGGTATCAATCCTAAACACTGGGACGGGTAAATGTCAAAATATTGTGCCTGCTAAAAAATACCATCACCATTCAGCCTCAAATGAATTCCCGGGCGAAGCCGGGTATCTGAGCTAGTATATATATATATATATATATATATATATATATATATATATATATATATATATATATATATATATCGAGAGAGAGAGACAGTTTTGAACGAACCTCATTTTTGTCATCTCCTAGGAAGGGTCGATGGACATTTGACGAAAAATATCAAAAATCGCGTCAAGAGTACGAACTCAATAGCTGATTTCCCTTAAGGGAAATCTGCTAAAAGGGTTGTTGCTACATTGTTAAATGAAATTGAGTGAGTGTGTATAAAAAACACAAACAGTTAAAAACACAATAAAAATCTCTGTGAAAGTCCCTCAGCTGGATATGTTCTGGGCATATTTTAAGAACATTTTGATAAATTGTGTCATGAGGAACTTTAACTTGTTGATTACGATTTTGGTCTCCAATGTCATAAGAACATTCGTTCATAACGGTTTATATTCTTCATAAAATAAATTAAAGGAGTGATAAATTGAGGTAAGAATTAGTTTTTATTCATAAGTTAAATTACACTTACAAATGCTAGATAGATATCATTAATTTTAGAAAAAACAGTTATGTTTTTAACACACGGCTCTGGAACTAGGAGTCTTGTGCGTCTCCAACTTTATGCGAATTATTAAAATGTTCTAAAAAACTTGTCTTGTAACTCCAGTAATGAAATTATCATTTTTTCTCATATAATCTGATTTTGAGGCCAGAGTCAAGAAGTGTCAAGTACTCGAATGTTAGGAGCTCTGGAATAGTTAACTATATAAACAAAAATCTCTATTAAAGTCTTAAATAATATTTTCTTCAATGCTAGGGGTTGTACAAGGGAAAGAATTATTTGGAGTATTAAATCTATAATTGACTGCTCATAAGTGATGATTAAAATTCACAGAAAAACACAAGCTATGTTATGTAGTGAAATCGAAGAATAGAATGTCCTTATTCAAAACGTGGCTTTGTGTTATTAATTAATATTCTCAGCCAACCACATAACATTTTTACCGATTAATGTATTATTATAATATTTTTTTTGTATTATTTAAGTTTTTTTTTCGTTTTTGTTTCTGGGTTTCCTGTGTGAAATTATATGTTTGAACGTACTCCATTAAATCTGCTGATATCTGAGCGTTAATATCTGAATTATTGAAAATCAAAACTTTCTGAGTAGTTTTTGAATTTCGGATAAACTCATTCGATATTCTCGACAAACGAATTTAATTTACGACAAGCAGTTTCTTCATGATTTCTTCGTGATCGAGTCTGGAGGTTGTATGCCTTGACGAAGTAGGCGAAATCCTTATAAAAATATGGAATGTAATTTCGAAAACTATTTATGTGCGAAATAAATGTCCCATTACAAAATACAAAAAATTAAAATACCTTTAAATCGGAAGTCAGGTTTGACGGTAATCCCAAACCTTTTACGCTTGTTATTGTCCCCATGTCAGATGTGATGTAGAGAGGACAAGAGGGAGGGTGGCTGAGGTGAGAATTTTATTCAGTTGACGTTGCGGATTAGGGACTGGTGTTAAAACGGAGGCGAAATGGTTCAATCATCTGGGACAACCGTAATTTTCGGCAGCTCGGCTTACCGTGGGGAGTTGAGCCCACTTATTTTTTTTTAATTGCCCGGGCCCGGCGGAGACCGGCCAGGCTGGATGAAGGATTCGCTAACAAGCAATTACAGGTGGGGCGAACGTCACCTGCTTACCGTCCAGGGGATACATCATGAGGATTGATGAGGGAGCCCGCCTAGCTCCTCCCTTCTCCTCTCACAATTACTAATTGTCTTGCTTGCAAAAAGCAGCCTCCAAACGAGGCATCAATCTTCCTTTCAGGAGCAAACATCAGCGGGGGCCGGCCATCTTCTTTTTGTTTCGGTAAACCCTCGCACCCCCCCCCCACTCTCCGCAGCCCGAGTCCCTCCAACGACCACCCTCGCGGTTTTTAAAGCGTCGTTTTTTCCCCGGCTTATGTGCTGGAAGGGCGTCGGCCTCTGCTAAAGTTGCACACCTTTAACTAAGCACTGGATGGGCATTTTTCACCACCCAAGGCTGCTTGCCTTTTTAATTTTCCTTCTCGGTTTACTTTGCACACCCTTATCGTATTCACTGGCTAACAATAATTATCGTTTCAATTGAAAATTAATGCTTAGCAGTACAAAAAAAAACTGACAGCTGTCATTTATTTTTTAAATATTTATTCGTTTCTTTACAACAACGTATATAAATATTACAAGCAAATGATATGAATGAATTGGCTTGATTATTCACTTGAGGTGGGAAGTTGTCCATTGACAATCCCCACATTGGAGGGAACATTGGATTGTACTATATGAAGTTATACTGAGCACTACACAAGGAGATCTCTTTGCCACTTACGCTTCAGACGTCGCCTTGGGTTTTCTGGAATATGGAAAGATGAAAGTGATTCGACTAAAGGATTGGTATGTGCGGGAAGGAGAGAGTGGGATTTCTGATATCGGGATTTGGCGAGTGTTGAACAAAAGGAATGTTGAGGTTATGGAGAGTTAAATTGGATAGGTAAAATGGGGAATCTGTAATTTTACGGAGAATTCTGGATTGGAGGGTTTGGATTTTGTAGGAATTTGATGGTTTAGTGGAACCCCAAAGTTCAAGTCCGTAGTCCATATTGGTCTGAGTACCGTCGTATAAATCAATGTTTGTTATGTAGTGATTGTCTAGATCTGTTGTCAAGTATTCTTAGTAGAATTCTGTAACTGTATTTTTAATGTGGTGTAAACGTTTCCAAGTTAGTCGCTTGTCTAATAAGAGTCCTAGATACCTAATTTGTGATTGCTGTCAATTTAAAAAGAACGTTGTAAATCTGTATTACTAGGATATTTGGGCACATTTTTTGATGCACGTCATTTATCATGATATATTTTGAAAGTTATATGCAACAGATCCCTTCCAACGCATCGGATCAAAAAAATGCCATTGAACTATTTTAATGATAAACAAAAAAGGTCCTATAAAAATATGTTGTACCTCTAATAGGTACGGAGACACTTGATTTTTTCTCCGTCCTTCTCTAAACCACCCCTCCCTCTTAGTTGATTATAATCGAAAGGATAGGTGCACAACTACAAGTTACAACAATCAGAGTCACCATCACAAATGCACACACTAACGGTACATGGACAAACAAGACATTATTTAACTTGATTTAAAATTCAAGACAATGACAAATGTACTTGAGACTCACAGACAACACAAACGTTTTTACATATACATTATGACTGTTCAACGTTTAATCAAAATAGAACAAATTTAATAATGAACATAATTTTAAAAGGAGGTAATTGGCCAGAACCACCTCATATTATATTTAATAAGTATAAAAAAGAACTTATGAAGATTATCAAAAGTATAGATATGGATGTAGCAAAAATACATTAGTATGTAAAGTTGATTGTGAGGGATGGGAATTATAATTCAGTATATTTACCTTAGGCTCGTAAATAATCATCGGTTGAGATTAACATTAATTGATTTTTTTTTAATTTTATTTTATTTATTTATTTTTCATTTCATTTGTAATTATCTTACTTATTTTAATATATTATTCTATCATGATTATTTTTTATATATTATATTTGATTAGATAGTTGATTAACGTGTATATATTGTAAAATAAAAATGTATTTAAACATAATCATACATGTAATATGCCATGTGGCAATGGAAGATGTATTCAAATAAATAACTCCTCGTAGGGTTACTATGAGGAGAAAAAAAAATTAAAACAATCCCGAATATGATATTTGAACATTCTAAGGCTTGTGACGTGGAAATTATACGAGATACGTACATAAGTCACGTACGAGCTAGTCAAAACGGGTTGAGGGGCGGTCAAAACGAGTACTTACGTTAAAATCTGAAAACCGAACATTTTGGCTAATACATGACTCATTTTAATTCGTGTAGAGAAGTAAAAAGTACTCAACACTTCGGGCCAGGTGGATGCCAGTTGTAAGATAAATAACTAAAGAATTCCAAAAGTTAAAAATACATCATATTTGTTTTTGCAGAAATTAGCGCAATTAATGTAGTTAATGAACAGTGAGTAGGACGTTTAAAAATTTATTACACAATATGAAGCGAGATGATATTTACAACGTCTCTCTGGGAAGATAGAAATTCTCAAAACATTCCGTCTTTGTCAAAATACCAAGGGTTTTAAAATAACGTAAGGGTTTTCAGTAATGAAGTCATTAATTATAGCTTTCGGACTGAAGACAATCATTTTGCTGAATTTACATGGGCATTACTGGTCAGTTTACATAATAGTAATGTTTAGTTAATAATCGGCATTCTTTGTCCACTATTCCTTTCGTCATCAAGGCAGAAATCGAAAGATTGAGACTAAGAATATTGAAAACTGTTTATGTCTTGAGATCAATATGTTTGGTTTAGAAAAACAATTGGCATATTTTAATATAATAAAAAAAAATCGCTTCAAATTATATAATTTGATCTTCCACTTGAGGTGCTAACTGCAAAGTGATGCAGAACACGGTAAGAGGTAGGGAGTGGGGGTTAATCAGAAATGTTTGTAAGCGTTAATGGTAACTTCTGGATGTAATTAGGGAATAGAAAAATATTTTGGTACTTGATGGTAAGCTACTTCCTTATTTATTATATTAGAGCACCCTTTTATGAAATCACATTTACTTAGTCATCAGCACATAATGGGGCTTTCGATGTTCCACACATTATTCATCATTACAGAGCGGTATACAGCTCTACAGCTATAATACTTTCATTGAACATTTCAACTTATTTATTTGAGGCAATTAGTACGTGATTTTGATTTGGTAATAAGAAGCCTGGTTCAGGCTAGTAAATTCGCATCTTAAATGAACGTATTGCAGCTGAATACTGTGCTAAAATGATGTATATGGTGTGGAGCACTAATGCTCCATATTTGACGAATAACTAAATATTGTAAATGTGGATAATTAATAAGCTGTTTCATTAACAGAAACAGCTTTACCTAAAATTTGATATGTTTAAGAAACATTCAATTTCAATTTATTTATTAATGGACACCACATCGAAGGTGATTTAACAAGTAATAGTAACGCATAACTTAGCAATAATACTAAGTGTAAGTATGAGAATATATTGTTAATGTGTGGGCTGCCATAGCTCGAAGTTTGTTGTCAGTACTTGTGTTAGTCCAAGGTGTTTTGTTTGTCTTGAAATATCTTCATGTAGTACATCTATTTGTTCAGAACACATAGTAATAATAGAATACGAATTTATTCAGTTCGCTTTAACGCTAATTCAAATATAATGTCAACTATATTATTAATTTCTGTACATTTATTTTTACATAACACACTTAAACAATACAATGAATGTAAAAATATTTCAAATTCAAAACTATAAATTTTTTAAGATCCTACTCCCTGTTCATTAATTACATTAATTTTGATAATTTCAGCAAATACCGTAAACAAATAAAATGCATTTTAGCAAATTTGCCACGAGGGAATCGCCTATTGAGGTACTACTCATGGTGAGATTTTTGAAACATTTGTTAAATGTCCATCGATCCTACCTAGTAGATGACGAAAATGAGATAAGTTCAAAATGTCATATGTATATATATATATTTGTTTGTTACCTCTCTAGCGGTCGAATATGTTGGTTGAATCGTTAACAAACTCGATATTTAATCGTTTAATGTAAAACTAACGATAAAGTTAATGGTTGAAATCCGACTATTGGGGGGGGGGGGGGGTTAGAACAGAGGAATTTCGTAAATTCTTAATATTTTATATTAAGAAAAATAAAAATATAATATTTTTGGAAAATAAGTCAATGTAGTCTGTATCCTTGGATCTTTCTGTTCTCATTAGTCTTCTATATATTTTTAATTAAGCATATGCTCTATCTCACTTAGCGTATGTTAGAGAATCTGTTATTTATTATAAAAGTTACACTGGCTCACTTCAGATCTCTCGTGTGTGTGTGTGTGTGTGTGTGTGTGTGTGTGTGTGAACTTATTAGATTAGATAAGGATCAATAAGAAGTCCAAGTCCTCTATCGTTAAAATTAAAAAAAAAAAAAAAACAGTAGAGGACTTGGCCTTCTTATTGATCCTTATCAATTGGTTCCTCTACCATCCAGCATATTCCAGAAATATTAGAATTAGAAGTTAGAAGGAATATCTTATTTCGTAAATGGTTGATCACTAGAAAGTAATGAGTAGATTGAGAACAAAAGATGAAGATATATATAGAGAGAGAGAGAGAGAGAGAGAGAGAGAGAGAGAGAGAAGGATAAATAATTAAATCCAATAGTTTTCCTAATTTCATTAATATAGAAAAGAAAGTTTTATTCCAGTACAAAGCGTTCAGATAGAAAAGGGTTGTCATTGAGATCCAGGTACATTTACCCTATATTAAATCTCTACAGAATTACATATGCATAGGGATTTTAAAGATATATAGAGCGCAAAGATTTTAAAGCTAGAGTTTTCCATGTTAAATTCGATAATTAATTCTGGAAGAATTCGGAAATTCATATCGAAATTTTCAGTTTCCCAAATTTAATATAGTTTCTTTTCAAAATTATAATGAAAAAAAAATTGCTAAAAGTGAAATTAATTATTGCTTTTAAGAAAATGAGTGGGTTTGAATATCGTACTGACGATAATTAAACCAGTCTTAAATAAAAGCTAAAAAAAAAAGCAACTAGGAATTCAAAAAAGTGAAATAAAAAGTGAAATATGTAAACGTCTTAATATTTACATCAACGATTATTCATCGTGTCGAATCAAAACTGAGAAATATTTCATTCAGAAAAAATTTATTTATTGTTTTATTAGTTTCAGATTAAATTAAAAAAAATAAATGAGATTCAATTTTCATGAAACTATGATCAAAATCAATATCTGCGTTCATTTTGTAATACATAAATACTATCAAATATTTTCAGTATACTACAGGGTGACTTACGGGAAAAAGATGTTTTGGAAAGTGATGTTGAAACTGATGTTTCTGATTTTGAAATTGACCTTCAGAGGCGAGGATTGAACAAGAATCATGTTTATTTGCGTGAAGAAGGCGCCATAGTGCACACTGCTAGCACATCGATGGAAGTGAGAAACATGTTTGCTGGCAAGCTGATTTCACGTTTTGCTTAGGTAACGTCACCGCCAAGGTCACCGGACTTGTCCTACTCTGATTACTTATTTTGGGGGTATTTGTAAGAACGAGTTTAAGCTCACAAACCCCGTAATTTAATAGACTTGAAGGTCGAAATTACAAAAGAGGTGAATTCGATTGATCAAGACATGTAGACCCGAGTTACGAATGATTTTCTACAGGGACTGGAAACCTGTATTGAAGAAGCAGATGGCCACCACATCACTGATGTAGTTATTAAAAATTAACATTTTCGTAAAACGGTATGTAATAATCATTTCATCATTTTCAGCTGGTGGTGAGGGTGATGAATCAGGTTATTCAGAAAAAAATTTGTGGCTCCTCAGAATTTATTTCTTAAAAGCACTGAGCGTTTTTAAGAAATAAATTGCGGGGAGCCACAAAAAAGTGTTTCTTATTTACCTGTATGTAATAATCTTTATTTGTGTAACATTAAAATAATACTATCTTGAAAATTAACTTTGTACAGCTCATTTGAAAAACATCCGTTTCCCGTGTCACCCTGTACTTCAATTTTCAATTTTACGGCCAGAATTTGATTCTCAGAGCCATTGTGTTTGAGCACTTTTCATTTTTTCAATTTTGTCTGCTATGGTCTGACAAGTCGTAAAGTAAATCATTTCTGTGAATTTTGGAACCACAGTAATTTACCTAACGCCTTCACTATTGACCCCATTTCAAGGGGACTTTCTATCTTTTGGATAAGCCCTTGGAAAACAGTCAATAAAGACACGGTGAGAAAATAAAATGGTCAAAACTATTATGTAACAAATTTTTGTATTCAGACACTAAAAATTCCGTCACGCAGGAGCTGTGTTAACTAAGCAGTTTTCCCACGTGCGTCACGTATTTGCATTTATCTCAAAAAGTAAATGTTCAATGAAAACAATATTTGGTATATAGACTTCAAATAAAGTGCTTTATAATATAACAGCTTATTGTTAATATGGCATGAGTGGGAGTTGGGGGTTTACTCAAGTTTGAAAACTGGAAAATGCGAAAATATGTTAATAATTAACATAACAGCATCTATAGAACATTGCATTTGCAATAAGATAGACATGTTGACGGAGATATTAAGATTTTTCGAAATTCCCTCTTCTAACCCCCCCCCCTCCCGCTGGTCGGATTTCAGCCGTCAACGAACTTGATCTGTAGTTTTACACATACAGTTTAAATATCGAGTTTGGTAACGATAAAATACTAATAGCGACCGCTAGAGCGTTAACAGACAAATATATATATATATATATATATATATATATATATATATATATTATATAATATATATAAAAAAATTGTTAACCTCTGTCTGTACATTCGATTTTTTTTCGCGAAATTTCACCGATAACTTTTCGTTTCACATGTCATATGACACCATATCTGCATTTTGTTTCTTTCGTGTATGTTTGTTTTTTGTTTGTTTGTTTGTTTGTTTGTTACCTTTTCACGCATAAACGGCTGAACCGACTCTTATGAACCTTGGTATGGATATTACTCCTACCCCCACATAGCCAGTAGGCAATACTAAGTTTCTCCGAGACGAACACAAGGGGGGGTTGTAAGGGAGGCCGGAAATTAAAAATAGCGATATTTCGTTTTCTATTGGTTTTTTTCCCCGCAAATATAAACATAACAAAAGTTGATTTTATTTTGTTATTTGGAGTAACGTTTGTTATATACTCTTTTGTCGATATACCGAAGTTTAAATGCGTATATACGCTAAAAATTATAGCGGGGAGTCAACAATTTTATTTGTGGCACAAAAGAACTCAACCGAAATAAATAAAAACTCGGTATGTGTATTAGGCAGTGAGGCCTTCATTATAATAAGCCATACCAACATTTCTATGTACGGGCAGGAGTGGGGGTTTATAGGGAAGCCTGAAATTAAAAATAGCGATATTTCGTTTCCTATTGGTTTTTCCGCAAATATAAACATAAACAAAAGTTGTTTGGGTTTTGTTATTTGGAGTAACTTTTATCATTCACTTTTTGTCGTATACCGAATTATAAACGAGATATACGCTAAAAACAACCTATAGCGGAAGTGAACAATTTTATTTGGGACAAAAAGACCCCAACCGAAATATGACAACTACCAGGTAACAAGCGCCTGGAAAAATAAATTTTAATGTATGTTAAAATTTGTCCTTAATAATTTCAAATCTATGCACAATGCACAGGAAACGGGAAAATGACAATATGGAGGACAGTGAAGTCTTACATAAAAAATTAATTTTATTATTAACAAATCCACAGAAACGACGGGGTATTAACGCGTTATAACACTGGGACGGGTAAATGTCAAAATATTGTTGCAAAGTCAACCTTGCCAAAGAAAAATATCATCACCATTCAGCCTCAAATAAATTCCCGGGCGAAGCCGGGCTTTCTGAGCTAGTATAAAAATATAATATAAATATATATTAATATATCGAATATATATAAATATATATATATATATATATTTATATATATATATATATATATACACACCCACACATTTTTGAACGGACCTCATTTTCGTCATCTCCTAGGTTGGGTCGATGGGCAACTGAGGATTTTTGTTTCAAAAATCGCCTCATGAGTACGACCTCAATAGCTGATTCCCCAAACTCGATATTTAAACGTTTTATGTAAACAAATGATGAAGTTATATGTCGAATTGAAAAATTCTAAGAACCAATCTTATTGCAAATTTAATTTTCTATAAATGTTGTTATGTACTGTTTTTCAATATCTTGATTATTAACAGAAATATTTGATTTTTTTAGTTTTCGGCCTTCAGTAAACCCCCACTCCTACTCATGTCATATTAAGAATAAACTGTCAATAATATGAAGCACTTTATTTGAAGCATACATACAAAATATTGCTCTCATTAAAACTACATTTTGAGATAAATGCAAATTTTGTGGGAAATCTGCTTAGTTAACGCAGCCCCTGCGTGAGGGACTTTTCCCATTTACCTGTTGTAGATTTACCACATAGATGGGATTATGCATCACTAGGTGACGAGGAAAGAAGCCAATAAAAGAGTTTAACAAAGTAGACTCAAGCGTGATGAACTCTGTGTGTGAGTTTGGATGGATGGGCCTCAGAGCGTTGGAAGGCCTTTTTTTTTGTTTTATGTTTTGGGATGGGACGTATCTGTGCTGGGGAGGAGAACCTGGACCCTACCAACAGCACAATAACCTATAGGCGAGCCCTCCTATCGATATTGGCTTCATCTATCGCTCAGCTGACTCACTCTACCACGACCTCGTTCACTCAGGTAGTTCCCATTCAATGGGCCTCTACTACGTGCGATTTACGTTTGGGGCTAATAGCTCTTTCATATTTTCAGAAAAATGTTCCAACAACAGCTCTAAAAACTAGAGCCGTGAGTGTTGGGGTGTCCATTCATATCACTCAAAAAACAGTTGTCCTTGGTTTGTCTGGACCAGGGTAAACTTTCTATTTCTCGCGAATTTTAGCAGATTTTCCGTAAAGGGAAATCAGCTATTGAGGTTGACCGACTTTTGAAAAATTTAAAAATTTGTTCTGTTCAAAATTATATATGTATCACAACTGTTTATTTGAGAAACGGCACATTTTATTGAAAAATGCTGCGACATAAAAGTTGTAATGAACAATATTATCGTTGAAATAAGTCTAAGGGGAAAGGAATGGATTCTGACGTTCAAAAAAAAAAAAAAAAGTATTTAAAACCATCTTGATGAATCCAAAAAATCTTTACTTCAAAAAACGTTCTTTGAATTAATTTTAACTTTTAAACTAATTACGTATTAGTTATTTGTAAAAGGAATACACTTTTCCACCTGCATAGTTTCATGTAAAAAACAAAACCAACTTTTTCTTTGACCCACAATACTTGCTGTTAGTTACAAATGTTCTGAAATGCGTCCTTCCTCATTTATATACTTCAAAAGACTCTATCTGAAATCCCTTTTGGCACTGTGTATTTCGGCTATTGGAATTGAATATCTCGCCACTCTGATTTTATTTTTCATGTCTTCAATATTCCACAACCTGTTCTGTTAGAGACGTTTTTGGCCCTCCCCCATAGAAAATAATCCCTTACTGTCAGATCTGGTGACCTGGGTTGCCACTCAATGTGCAAGCTGCGACAAATACTGGACTGGGGAAAGATTCCTCTTATTGTTGATGAAATAGTGAGAAGAACATCCGTCAAGCTGCAGCCACATTTAATTTCTTTGTATCTGGGATATCCTTCTATTTAATTTAGCAATTCTTTTTTTAAGAAACGGTTGAAGACTGTGCCATTTAATGTTTTAACAAAAACATTTGGGCCTATCATTCTTCCCTGAAAGAAATCGCACGATTATTTTTTACACGATACTGGGTAGGAAAATGTATTCCTTTAACAAATAATGACTAAGTAATAAATTTATATTAAATTAATTCTAAGAACGTTTTTTGTTATGTTATTGTTTTTTGAAGTAAACATTTTTTTTGTACACTTTTGCGTTATTTCGTTTAAATACTTTTTTTTTTAATGTCAGAATCCATTCCTTTCCCCGTACACTTGTTTCAATGACGTATTTGTTCACTACAACTTTTATGGCGCAGCATTTTTCAATAAAATGTGCCGTTTCTGAAATAAAGATTTGTGCATTTTACGACTAAACGAAATCAAAAAATTCAAAGATACCAACTCGTTTTACAAATTGATTTTCAATAAGAATCCGCCATAATAAGTAGGGCATCCCATTGGAAGTTCCAAAGTTATGGTCGCTGGAGAAGGTTACGAGGTTGAATATGGATTGAAAGGATTTTTCAAGGGTCCCAATTATGGCACACCAAATCACAGCCTTGTATTAATGTAATTGGAGTTTTTAAAGGGAGTGGCACGGGATGTTAGAGCACCATATATATATATATATATATATATATATATATATATATATATATATATTTGTTAACGCTCTAGCGGTCGCAATTTCTGTTTTATCGTTACCAAACTAACTCGACTTATATTAAATATTTAATCGTTTTATGTAAAAAGTAAGATGGAGTTGGTTAATAGCTAAAATCGGGCCAGTGGTTGGGCTTTTTTAAAATTCAAAATATCTCTATAACTATTGGTCGGATCGAAAATTTGTATAGAGCCGATCTTAATGAAAATTAAATGCCCTATAAGTATTGTGTATAGATTTATTCTCTATCTTGAATATTAACCGAGATATTAGCATTTTTCAGTTTTCAGCCTTCATAGAACCCCCACTCCTACTCATTTCACATAAACAATACTATGTTATATAACAGACCACTTTATTCGAAACTTAAACACCAAATATTGTTTTCAAGAGGTTCATAATAAAAATAAGTATAGAAGAGATACATGCAAAAATGATCTGTTGATCCCCCTCCCTAGTCTTAAGCTTTTGGATTGAGTGAGTCTTAACTAAAAATTGAGTGATTGAGATAAAACCTATTCTGAGTCAGTATAAATTACAGCACTAGATATAGTTTAGTATAGTTTTCAATAAAATAATATGTTGTATTTAGATATATTTCAGTAATGTTTTTTTTCTTTCAGGTGGAGAATACTTCTATCTAACTGTCAAGCGCTGAGAGGTTGGCTAACCTATTTTGGTTTACAATTCAGACGCTTTCCGTTGGGAGGTTATTAAAATTGATCGAACGATTTTTCATTACTGTTTCATTTATTCACTTAATATTCACCGTATTGTTAAGTGTGTGGAGTTTTCTCCTGTATAACTACACTTCAGAAATCTGCTTAGTTTAAGCAGCCCCTTAGTGACGGACTTTTCTTTTTATACGAATTGACTCCGTTCTATGAAATGTAAAACTTAATATATTCCAATTTATTCCTTAGGAATGTTAAGAAGGAGTCTGAGGGCGTGGGAGAGTGCGTTGAGCAATAGTTGTGGGTGAAGTGAGAAGATGTTCCCATGACAACAAAAGGCAGATGAGCGGGGCTGTTGTCGGACCGGTCGGTGCGGGGGAGGCCGGGAGATGAGCCTCCAATTGCCGACCTCTCTCATGACCCCGGCCCCGGCACCTATCATCCCCACCCGCCCGCCCTTCACACCTCGTCTAGGGCAGTCGCAACTCATCACCGCCTAGGATACAATCTTATAGAGTTGGAGATGGGCTTTTTAAATCTAGAGGTAAGATATCTTTTGAATAATTTTTTTAATTAATTTATTTTGGCATAAATACATGGGCGTTGCTTGTGGTCTGGCCATTTTGTGTTAGTATCGTTACGCATTCTACTTAAATAATTTATAATACAATTCCGAATACTCTTATAATATAAGTAATATATAAAAAATATATATGCAACAATATACAATAGTTCCGAAAAAAAACAATAAATGTTAAGAGGCTGAGAATAATATAAAAAGGAAAATATGTTAATATTTAGCATATATTTCAATGAAAGTTCGTCCCTGATTTTAACTATATATGATTGTAAATATTGCTCTCTGTGATTTACAACTGTAGTGTAATGTAGCATTACATGCTTCAGACTATTATTATAAATGTATTTCTTACACCACTTACATATTTCCTCTGATTTTATGGCATGAGCTTTACCTGCATGGGATATTTTAATGTATTCGCTATTACAGACTCTCAGTTGGCTTATGGTTCTTAACTTTAATATGCTGACGTTAAATTGAATGTAGTTCGATTGTTCCGGATGTGAAAAGTTACAGAATAGTCTATATAAGGGATTGAACTTGGAGTTAAGTGCCCGGTTAATATCTCTGCAAACTAAATTGTTTGTGGCTTTTACTATTACATTATTTTTATTAGCGTGTTTGAGGGTTAGATAGATTGGTAAAATATTCCTGTACTTAATATGAAGCTGCAAACATTTTAAGTTGAGTAAACCAGTTAATTAATTCGTCTAGCTCTCTACTATCCAAAACACCAATTTGTCAAAACACCTGCCTGGCAACCGATGTTCTGGAATAATCTTTTTATTCAAAAATTAATTATTTTCTTTAGAACAAGGATAGCTATCGGGCAACTGCCTGATTTCTGGGTTACTATATAATCAGGAGTACATCTTAGCCAGAAATATAAATACTTAAAAAGTATAGTTAATGCCACATCAATAGATCCAAATATTTCGGACTCCAAATTTCTGCGCTAAAGAGAAGTGCTGATGAGAGCATCGACTCAAACAGTGATATTTTTGTTTGCCAAGCATCGCTCTTGCCTCTTTCAAGAATTTCTCTGACCTTGGAGACCTAATGAATAATTGTACCTACATAATAAAATTTCCTGAATGAAGTCATTTATTTCATTCATAATTATTGACGGAAATTTATAAAGATTTTTGAACAACCCTTACTAGAGGGAAAATTAAAATATTAACTATATGCAATTTATCATTACTGAGACCAATCAAATTATTTATGGCAATAAAAAATATCTTAACGTCACACCAACACACTTTATAATTATATACCTCATATATTATTCAATAAATATAGAAGATTAAGATTTTATTTACAATTGCTTAGAGGATTATTCCCATGCAATTGGGGTTCAGCTTATATTATTGTGTTAATATATATTAGTTGTTTTATGGTACAATAATTGATTATATTTAATTAATAACATGTTTTTGAATTTGGCCAATAAAAATAATATGATTAAAATCAACCATAAAATTAATAAATAAGAAAACAAATTCATTCGCAAAACTTCTCTTTTTAAAAGTAAATAAATAAAATTAAAAAAGAATGTCATATACTGAAAATGAAAAAAAGAATACTTAACTTACAGAGAAAATATGGATCATAAAAATGACGTTTATATTACAATGTTAATATTGATGACCTCAATTTAAGCACATTGGCAATATATTTATAAAGCAGAACTAGATCATCTTGGGATGAAGTGTTAATAACATCGTGGAACCAGCTATCATTATCTAAAAGAATAATATTGTTCATGAGTTCGATCCTTAATACGGAGTAAATTGGGCAATATATGAATAGGAGGTATATATCCACTTGCACATCCATATTGCAAATATTGCATTTTATTTTGGGGTTTAAAGCGTAGACAATATTATTTATTATTAACTTTACGTAAGTACTAGAGGTCCTAATTTGTGATATTAATTTATATATTTGGATAATAGAGGGTTAAATGAGTATTTAATAATTATATTACATAAATAGTTATATTTAATACATATAATAAAGAACTTATGAAGTTTATCGATAGGTATGGATGTAGCAAAAATACATTATACTATAAAGTTGATTATAAGGAATGAGAATTATACTTCAATATATTTGCCTTACATAGACTCGCAAATTAAAGTCAAGACAAACTATAGCATCGGTTGGGTTTAACTTTATTTAATATCTTTTTTCACTTCCATTTATTCATTTTGTTTTTAATTATCTCGCTTTTTTCATAATTATTTTTTATTATATTGTAATAACTCATTAAATTGTACGTATTATAAAAATGTATACAAACATAATCATACATGTAATATGCCATGTGGCAATGGAACATGTACTCAAATAAACGGAGAAAAAAACAATCTTTATTGTTTTAAAGCAAACATTTTACCCTTCTGAGAATTTACAATGCAATGTTTTAAATTGTACTCCTAAGTCAATATAAAATTAAAAATGTAGCAGGAGATTAAAAATTTATGATTTCAAGCCTTAACCAATGTGGTAATTTGTCAAGCAGAGTGAGTTTCAGACTGACTATTGTTGACAAATTACCATATATATATATATATATATATATATATATATATACACACACACTCATTTTTCAAATCTTTATATTTTTGGTCAAAATGCACACCTAACTATATGGTTAGACTGGAAACTGGACGAGCCGGATAACAGTTCAGGTGTTGAAAAAACTCCTTAATTTCTGTATAGAAATATTGTCACTCCCTGAAAATAGAATAGCAAGAAAAAGTTTCAATAGTCTAATAGCGCTAGATGTAGTCATGATATAAATTATAATTGGGTCTCACAAATAAAAGCTATAGCAATTTTAAATAATGTGCAAGAGTACTTTAGCGATATCTCGTGTGAAACAAATTTCCTAGCAAATAAAAACAAAATTTTAGAACAAGCAACAAGTCACATATTATCCACCGACATCAATAGAGTATATAGTTCATCATACAATCCCTTTTATAGAAGTGTCTGTCATTATACCAGTCCCCAACCCGAAGATTATTTGAGACCCCAAGTGAATATGATGAAAGTAAGATTAGTTAGCCAACTGAGAATTTCAAATAACGATTACTTGAAGCTGTATCAGAATAAAAAAAATGAAAATAATAAAGTCCGGAGAAATTTGTGAATGCTGCCAGAAATATATCGGACGGATTAAAACATTTATTATTGCAATGCTCAAAATACAGAGAGCAATACTTTTATCAAAGAAGTTTACAGGTGATGACTTAATGTCCCTGGAAAATATTCTTCACATTGAGGACATTCATAAACTGAACATGATTTACTTATTCCTTTCAGCAGTATGCAACTAGGCAACGACATAGTATATACAATTATCTTGATAATTAAACACTATAATATAGAAACGTCCAACGAAGTCAATTTACACGTCACAGTAAACAAATAAATAAATGTAAATACATATGATGTTTAAATAGTACTAATCAGATTAAGTTTATAAAGAATTTAACAAGTTTAAGAACTACTTGAAAACATTTATTTTAAAAAAATGTATTATTTTATGAATATAGTAGGTTAATATTATGTCATTAGCTCTTATATATATTTTTTTTGTATATTATTAGTAAGGTTGCTAACACTAAATGGGCCAGACTCAGGCTAAATTATGTATATATTAGCCAATAAAATCAATCTCTCTCTCTCTTTCTCTCTCTCTCTCTCTCTCTCTCTCTCTCTCTATATATATATATATATATATATATATATATATATATATATATATATATATTAAATACGCTGATAATGGTGAATAATGTAAGTAATGGTCTATTAGTTATTTTAAAAAATGAAATCATTATTGAGTGATGAACTGATAAAACAATTTCAACGTAGAAAAAAAAGAATAACAAAACAAAATGAATACTTAAAAA
>CM032233.1:116860000-116935000 GCA_019009955.1 Riptortus pedestris | reverse complement strand
AATTTGGAATGGCAAACTAATAATTATAAATTCCTGAAGTTGTGAAAATGGCCTTTTCATTCTCTGTAATTTAATATTTGGAGTTTTTCAAGGTCTATAGAAAATATTGTACTTTGATATGCTTCTACTATTGAGCTAATGTGTAATTTAATTAAGTTTTCGTCATGAGTATGCCAGACATGAATGAAATTTAAAGAGTTTAGTAGATTTTTAATTTTTAGATACCCAATTATACTTGATAGTATTTGTGGGACTCTGATGTGATAATATGAGTTTATTATAAAAGATCTAAGGGAATCCTTCTCTGCCCATTTATAATATTTTGTGGTCTAAAATATCAATTTTTTCCACTCCTAAATACTTATGGTATTCCAATTTTGGTAATAGAATTCCATGTGTCCCGGTGTTATAGTTTAAATTATTTGTACAAATAAACAATCGTTTAAGTTACTGTGTGTATGTGAACTGGATCTGCAGTCCAGTTAAAACAATCCTATTTGGGAACCAATGAGAAGCGGTCAAATAGATATAGTATAGCGTAATAAAGGAAGTGGATTATAGTGGTAAATGTAATTATAGCTGGTTACGAAGGGTAATTAACTAAATGGTCACAAAACAATTGCTAGGCTACTCCTGAAGTTGTAGCGGCAATATCCATAATAACTACGTTCTGTAGAATGTATTTGAATTATGTAAAACAGAAGTTTGTGGACCAGCTATTGCTACCGTATCTGCTCTCTATGGAATGCACCTGTTGCTGAGTTTGTGTATACAGAGTGTTCGCTGAAAGAGCTCAGAAAGATTGAGAGTCAAATTTTTATAAGGAAAAAAAGAGGGGGGGATCACAACCATTGATGTTTATAAATAAATTGAACTTTTATAAAATTAAATATAACATCCCAACAATATTTCATGGAATTTCCATTCCTTCCCAAAGCATCTTTCCAAAATTTGAATACTACCAAGGCTTTTTTTAAAATCAAAATTAAGCAGCATAAAATAAAATAAAACTTCCCACACCCACATACTTGTCATTGTCAACTACTTCATTTAATTCAAGGTAATTAGAAACATAATTACGGGTGCTGAGCTAAATTAATTTATTAAATAAACAGTAAATCATATATTTGGAGACTTTGGAATTCCTCAGTATTATTACCTGCACTAACATATGGGTGTGACTCCTGGAGACTGACAAAAAAAAATTATCGAAAAGATGCGTACATCACAATGAAGTATGGAAAGTCATATGCTCAGCATTAGTAAAAAAGAAGACAGAACGAAGGGATGGATTGGAATAAGGACTGACCTGGAAGACATTGCCAAAAGTTTCATTCTAAGGAAATGGAAATGGACAGGACATATGATAAGAAGACATGAAGATAGTTGGACCAGGAAGATCATAGACTGGTCACCTAGAGAATATAAAAGAAGCAGAGGCTGACCACTGAAAAATTGGGAAGAAGAGATGGGCCGCACTTGTGGTGGAGCAGCATGGACTAGAGTGGGATTACTATATTACGAATGGAAGCGTCTCGGGAATGCACACTGTCAGCAATGGATCCAGCAACTGTCAAAATAATATATACAACACAAAATAAAAACATAACTTTCTTACTTGATATCGAAATTTTGGGTTTTTCTATGAACATTTCTTTTTTTTAATTTTCTTCTCTCTATATTATGGTTATGACTATGGTGATAGCTCAAATAGAACTCTATATTTCATAGTTTCAATTTAATTTCTAAAACACGAAAAAAAAAAACTTCCCTATTTGAGAAGCGTATATTATTTATTATTTTATTAAGAATATTACAGTCTGCATTTATATGCATTTGGTAATGAGAATGTACAATACAATCGACCACCATCACTCTCGACAGAAGCTACACCCCTTTACCACAATGAGAGAAGCAGCCTCTCCCTGCCTGGCAAGGAAGTCAAGGGCTAAGGAGGAATGGCACTTGATAAGGAAATAGCCACTGCTATCACTTCACTTTACACTTCTATAGGAGATCTCTGGGCCATTGTCTCTTGAAGTGGCGTGGAGGGGAGAATATGGATGAGTGGTACTCGAAAAAGGGCCTAGGACTTCTGCAGATTGGATAGCCTGCTGTGGAGTTTTATGAATCTTAAGAGAATTAGGTCCTTTACAAATGGCATATAAAGATCTTCTAATATGGAGCATCTTCTATGGTGCGCAGGAATTCGGATTGGAAAGTCTGGATGCGTCTGATGTTCGAAGGTTTTGCTGTAGCCCACACTTCTATTGCGTATGTCCATACGAAGCGTTATAATAATAAATAATGAAATCAGTTTTAAATCTCTGTCACTAAAGAAATTCACATAGTATATATATATTAGCTTATTATAAATTCATGCTTTGAGGATTATACGACAATACCCTCTGGACACATTTTCTAGTTGTGAATTAAGACATTTGGTCTAACATAAATATTTTGGGCCTTACTCCGTTTGATGAATTTGAATCTGACAAACAAATACCATTTCAATCTTTTTAATTAAAAATGTCCATGAAAATTGGAAATGCCATCTATAAGAGATGAATTGAGCGAGTGCACCGGGAGAGTGAATATGCATTTTAAGCCGTGGGGATTGGCTGCAGGCTTGTGCGGCTGACACGCCACTTCAACGGGGACAAAAAGAAAAAAGTTTTACGCTAATTAGCGCCGCACGTTGGCCGTCCCGCTTTTTGGACTAGAAATACAAAAGTGAGATTAGACTAGTGAGCTAGAGACAATGGTGGCAGAGCGGCAGGTACTATTTTTCCCAATCCCACGTTAAGAGGATCAGCCACTCATCAGTCATCGAAAACTCAATAATCCTAGAGACAAGTGAAGCTCCCCTTTTCAGCAGTGGGAACCTAGTTATTGGACGTCGAGGGCCACACCGATGCACCGACCCCAGCCACAACAGATCTTTTGTTTATTTATTCCCAAGTCACAATCATACGCCACTGACCCTGATACTCAATCTGTAATATAATCAAATATATGAAGTTTGTTCCCCTATTAAAATGACTTTACATGTTTTAGAAGATTTACATTAAAAGAAATCTGCTATTCAGGTCGTACTCAGGACGCGATTCTCAAAGATTTTCCTCAATTGTCCATTGATCATACCCAGAAGATGACGAAAATGAGGTCTGTTCAAAACTGTATATATATATATATATATATGCCTGTTAACTAGCGGTCGCAATCTTCTTTTGATCGTTACCACACTCGATATTTAAACGTTCTATGTAAAAATAAAGATGATGTTCATTAAGGGCTGGAATCAGACCAGTAGGTAGTCAGATCGAAAAAAGATATAATACCAATCTTATTGCAAATTTAATGTTCTATAAATGTTGTAGTCATATCTGTCGATGCATACCGGCATTGTGGTCGAGTACAGTTGGCATTGTGCTCTAGATGCGAAGGCACCATCTTCAAGCCGGGAGTTGTACTGTACTCGACCATCAGTCAGGACGACGGTTATACAACGACCGATATGACTACAGTATCATCTATACAGGCGGTTCAGACCCTTTACATTCTATAAATGTTGTTTCACACGATTTTTTAGTATCTTGAATATTAGCAGAAATATTTTCATTTATTAGTATTCACCCTTCAGGATACCTCCTCCACTCCTACTCAAGAGAAGATTTGAAGCCCCCTGATAATCTAGCAGGAAGTTCCTTCGGTTGTTCTAGATTTGAGACATAGTGGATAATCTGCAAGTCTTCAGGAGTTCTTGAAGTTTCGAGAAGTGATAATATATCCTTTGTGTTAGGAAACTTTGTAATAAAAATTTTAAAGTTTTACACTTCCTATGCAACGATATCATAAGAAGCTGTTAAGAATTACTAGAAAAATGGAGTCCCAGGTTGTGCTTCAAATCAAATGTGTTTATTTCATTTAAATGTTAACATAACATAAACAATATTTTTCTGTAAATACTTTTCTAGTATTATGTCAATTAATTACTTTACGTATTATTGAATAACATTTATACTTTATAATCCATTCATTATAAAATGATCTCAAATTCTATGAATATATATTATAATATATACCTACATATAATAGTACCTACATATTTGGGACCATCACCCTTAAGGGAAATTAGCTATTGAGGTCGTACTCATGACGTGATTTTCGAGAAATTTCTTCAAATGTCTGTCGATCCTCGCTGAAATATGACGAAAATGAGGTCCGTTCAAAAGTATATATATACACACACACACATATATATATATATATATATATATATATATATATATATATATATATATATATAGAGAGGGAGAGAGAGAGAGAGAGATATTTGACTGTTAGTTGGCTGAAATCGGACAAGTGATAAAAGGGGGGGGGGAGTTTAGAGGGGGGTATTTTCGAAAATTCGGAATATCTCCATTACTGTACGTCTGATCGCAATCTTACTGCAAATTAAAAGCACTGTAAATATTTTTGTATACATTTACTCTCTCTCTTCAATATCAACCTAGATAATTGCATTTTCCAGTTTTCAGCCTTCAGTAAACTCCACTTCTGCTCATGTTACATAAACAATACTCCGCTATATAATAAACCAGATTATTCGAAGCTTAAATACCAAATATTGTTTTCAAGAGACCTTTATTATGCGAGATACATGCAAATATGTTCTGATGACCCCCCCTCCTTCGTCTTAACTCTTGGACTACTAAAATTTGATTGATTGGGATACAAATTATTCTGATTCATTAAAAATCACAGTACTAGATATAGTAAATAGTTTTTAATAAAATTATTATGTTATATTTTGATATATTTCAGTAATTGTTTTTCTTTCCGGTGAGAGGTTTGCAGACCTTTTTTGTTTGCATTTCAGACGCTTCTCGTCGGGTGTTCGTTAAAATTGACTGAAAGATTTCTTATTATCGTTTGCATGTATTCACTAGATATTCACGGTGTTGTCTTACATGTATGTAGATTTATCTATTGTTCAGCTTCAGAAGGAAAATCTCCTTAGTTTACGCAGGCTTTTTTGTTTATCAAGAAAACTAAAATGTTTTAGACCCTCCCACCATTGGCAGATCACGTACTTAAACCTTTGAAAGATTAAACAGAAAAGATGATACCAAAAGTAGTTCACTATAATTTCATTTCAGCTTCGCTATTTTCCTTTGACTGGAATATAAGCTTTAGTGTTTAGTTTTCAAAACTCTAATAAGATATTTATTCAAACTACGATGCATGCCGGGCATGACAATTAATTTACAGCTCCACATTGTAATCTACCTAAGTAGAGGTTGAGAACAATAATTATTCCAATTATAGTGATATTATGCTTGACCTCGTTAGGTCCACGTTGAGGAAACTCAAGCCACAGGATCAATTAACTGTCAGTAATATATAGAATTTCCTATCATGTATATATCAGGGTGGGACATGGTAGCACCTTGTAACGACATCCTTTCGGTATAGTGATACCTCCAACACTCAATACCTACATGCCATCATCAGTCTAACCTCACACATGCTCCATATCCTAAGCATAAGCGGCCATACTATCGCTAATGCCATTAGCAACTCGTCCAATTAGTAGTAGGACTTCTTATTTAATGATTATAAACGCACAAAATGTAACTTACTCTAATTCAAGCAGATAGTAATGAAAGTCATTCTACCATTAGTCGAGAAAGTACATCTATGTAGATATAAAAAGCGTGAACTCTGTCAGAACATCGATTTTTCCTCAAAGTTTTCCGTTACTCTTTCGTTTCACATGGATTTGATTTAACAATTTTTGGCTTTCGTGTCTGTTTGCCCGCTTTTCACTCCTAAACAGAATTCGATGAATTAAGGTATATGTATTACCAGTAATCTGACCAAACTTTAGTGTGCAAATACGTTCGCGGCCCGCTTTTAAAAGTAGAGCATTTTAAAGTAGTGTTCATAATTTTTAACGACAGATATCAGTCATGAAATTATACGACAATGTAATTATATTACAATTCATTGATATAACAAAATGAAATGAAATAAATAGGTACATCATTATAATGAAATTGTAAAATTGGAATTATTACAAACATCGAAAGTTACATAGCGACACCGAAATCAATGAGCCACTTGAGCTTGAATTTGGGAAACTAATCCATCGATGTTTGGATTAATTCCACTGATACAAAGACGTAAAGAATTTTCCTAATTATCGTCAGTCAGGCTTGTGCGATGTTTTGATTTATTAACTTTCATCATTGAAAAGAACTGTTCGCATTTACAAGTACTGTCAAACGCACAAATCTCTCCTCATCTTCCTCATTTGATTTAAGTAGTGTACTATTTTTGTTTAATTGGGTTATCCAAAACGTCTCGCGGCCGGATAAAATCTTACTTCGGGCCAATTGTTTCCCACATATGCTTTAAGCTGTAGCAATATTCTTAAAGAAGAAAAGGAGTGGGGTTGTAGGCCAGGGCTGAAATGAGACCTCGCGATATTTCGTTTCATATCCGTTTTTCGAAAAACCAGCACAGACCAGAAGTTGTTTATTTTGAAATTTAGAGTAATTTTTGTTTCCATAAACTTGTTCCATCTACACTTCTTGAACCAGCCTTACTTGCGGCCTCATACAAAGGAAATGTATAGTGATTGCGTTTGAAACACAGGAGCTGAAAGTTGGCAACATGATCTATATGGCTAATAGATCCTGATTTTATAATTTATTTATTTTTGTAGGTAGATATTGCACAGGTCTTTGTGATATTTCATTAAAATGTTGTATAGATTATGTACAAAGGTATAGATTTATTGGATTGTATAGATGTTATGACTTATAGATTATGATTTCATTAGTTTTTATTACTTATTTATTTTTTATAGGTAGAAATTGCATAATTCTTTGTGATTTTTCATTAAAATGCTCTATAGACAAGTAAGAGTCAATCGTTATAGCTGTGTAATCTTTGATAATGCCTGGCCTATGACATTCAAATTGAAGTATGAGTAGTTATTATGATATTGCGAACTTGTACTGCTGTTATGTCTGACCTAAATAATATATTATATTGTTTGGTTTTTCGGGAAACTTGCACAGACCAAAATTAGTTTATTTTGAAATTTAGAGTATTTTTTTTCCATAAACGTTTGTCGTGTAACAAAGTATAAATAAGAAAAAAAACTAAAATCTATAGCAGAGGCCAACAATTTTAGGGGCACAAAGGACTGAACGAAACTCCTACTGGATTAAAAAATATATAAACATTATTAGGTATGAATAGGAGTGGATGAAGTAAAGGAGCCTTGAAACGACAGAGCATAACATTTCGTTTCCTATCCTTTTTCGCCAAAAATGCAAGCAACGAAAATTGCTTACTTAATTATTGATACAAGCTTACAAGAAATTAACAAAAACTAATTGTATGTTGATATGATGTTATTCGCTGGAATGACACTGATATTCTATAAAATGGTTATTTCACCACACAATCAATTCCTCATTTTTCCCTTTAAAATCCTTAATATGAACAATAAATTGCTTTTATGCCTGGTACAACAAAAATTGTAATTATTTATTCCAGCATTGATGTCGTCTTTTCACGAAAATAATAATAGTATGTAGTACACTATAATGGAAAAAATTAGGAACTCCGTTAATATTACAGATGGAAAACAATTTAAAGAATAAGGATGATATGAAATAATGTGTTCAATAAATTGGAGAGGAACTATTTTTTGGTATACTAAAGAGTTTTTCTTTTACGATTTGTGTTTTTTCGTGAAATACCTGAATTTAGTTGGCAGGTATTGCAGACCATGAACATGTATAGACTGACATTTATACCTTACATACAAAGTAGGTACCTAGATTATTTATTTTTTTTTAGAAAATACAGTTTGTTTTTTGAGCTATATTTACAACAAAAAACATCTTAGAATTAGCAACTGTAAAGATATGCGTTTGGGTATCACACCACGTTTGGGTTTACATGTATTTATATTAATACATTGAGTAACACACTGTTGAGTAACAGTGTATTTTCTTAATGCTTTATTGCAGTTTTCGTATATGCATGATTTTATAAACTCCAGTAATAACTTACAACATACTTAAATTTTTAAATAACAGTTACACAGTTTCAATAAATGTATTCTTTGTTTCAGGTGGATCCTATAAGAGATCAGAGGCAAGTTCCAAACGCTACCAACTATTTCTTAATGCTCCCAAAAGAAAAATGTCCAAGATAAACAGTGGATTTTAAGACTTCATAAAGAGGAGGGAAATGATGGGTAATTATAACCAGAATACAATACATGGAAAGGAAACTTGGAGGATGTACTTGGAATTAAAAATGTAACTAAACACCTATATTTCTTATTAGTAGTAGGTACTATAGAATAATACTTCAATTACATTAGTTCAAATTCATTGTGACGCAGTAACTTATCTTTTTGGACCTTAAAAACCAATTGTTCGAACAGAATGACTCAAATTGGCTCGGTTTATTTGGAATCCTTAAAAAATATTATTGTTCTCGTTTATTTTTATTTAGTCACAATTTTGAAATCATTTGAATAAAAGTGTGCTCTATCATTTTCTATGATCATACACGGCATGTGCCCCCCCCAAAAAAAAATTGGAAATGTGGTATTTGAGGTAGTTTATAAATTCTTTCCCACTCATATCATCTACGGTTATTTTTGGAAAACGTTTTCGCTTATGTAATCACTCGTTTTGATTAAAAATAAAATTCAAGACTAGCACAGGTTACGAATGAGAAAACTCCTGATGGGTTGCAGAAATTATCACGTTACTTTTTACTCTAACCAAGTGAATTTAAGCACATGATGTGTATGTGTACTTCTGATATACAGGAGAGCAATATTAGTTGGCTGTTTTGTATCTTTTTAGTTGAGAAGTGTATATCAAACGTTAAACTACCATATTTATTATTTAATTACAGTAAAAACTAATTCTATGAATACAATGAAATTCTCTTATTTAAAACAAAAGAGATTACCATTACTCTGTAAAGTGTTTTTACGACTAATTGAGAAATGACATATAACGTAATGAGAGTTACATTTACTGGTGGGTTTTATCGCTCTTTGAGTGCAAATTCACACACAAATAGAGTAACTCCATGGAAAATATGGAATAAACCTTACGGAAAATATCTTGGGCATACAATGAAATAAGTGTTTATTTCATCAAAATAAGTCAGTTACCAAATTATGTTAGCTTTGAGTCCAATAGTCTCACTAGGTCTTTTAATTTCTATATATTTATTTATACCAGTTTTATTTTTTAACCCTTTTAGTGTCGAACGTCGAAATGTCGTTTACTATTTGCGAAAAGTAGCGAAACACCGATTGATCATTGCGCAACAGTTTGCCTATTTTATACGTATCTCTAAAGTTCTGTATTTCAACATAACTTAATAAAACGTTATTAATGGCTCAAATTCATATCATTGCAATTAAAATTATTTATTAGAACATTCGTTAAATTTTCAGCTGGTTAGTGCCGAAGGACTGTATACGCTAGAGCGAAATGGTAGAAGCTGCCCACGGAACCGTAATTTCAATTTGATTGTAATGGTTATCAGATAGTTCGCGTGTCACTTCATGCATCGGCACGGTGAAACTATAATCTGTCTTTCAGTTCTTCCAGTCCTTCTCAAAGAGCAGTTAGTCTTTCTTAGCAGCCACTGTTTCAAAACCGTCGGCCTTGTAATACAGTTACAATTAGTAGCAAACAATTTTGTTGCTATTTATCACCAAAACCTACACCTTGATGTGGGAACTTTTCCAAGCTGTAGTAAATTCGTCCGATCCCTCAGGATATCTTCGCGCTGGTACTCGTTTTTACGCGACAATAAAAGGTTTAAATGTGTCATATAGAAGAAATAGTAATCTATTACCAAGCTATGAAAAAAATAATTATGATACGACAATTGTGATGCATGTAATGGTATTGTCGTAGAGGTCCCTAGGACTACGTTGCTCAGTTGATACAATTCCAGATTTTATTAGAAGAGCTTTTCAATAATTAAAAATAAAACATTTTTTGATTTTCTTTCACTAAAATTGTTAAAGAGCAATTCCTAAAATCAATTTAATTCATCCTCGCGCCAATAGAAATAAATTGAAAAAACAACAAGTTTCTTCATTCTCTTTCACTACATACGTTTATCCAAATAAATGAACTAATATATTTAGAATTTAAATCCCGTAACTTTTTTGCATCATAAATTCTAACTCGATTTGCGGGATTTCCTTCTGTCTGTAAAAATTGATGACTAGTCCGGTACTCAGGTTGTTATAGCGTGGCATCAGTTTTTTCGTGAAAATGCACGTGCTTGCATTTCTTTTCGTAATGAGTACATTAATTACAGATTTTTATTACGTGGATTATTAATCATGCTATAATGAGATGGACTAATTTTTATTATGTCTAAATTTCTGATTTTTTTTCTGTGTAAATTATAGTAATTATCAGTTGTTGTGATTCCGATATTTTTAGGCAACAAGTGAATATAACATATTTCCCGAAAATACTAAAGCAAAATATTCACAGTATATGAAAATGGACAAATATTTATCTAGAAGCAACTATGAATTCTTTTTTAATATTCTTTAAACATTAAAAGGAAAGATTATTTTGAATAACGCTTCATTTTTAACTGAATTAGATCTCATTAAGTGCATAACTACACGGATGAGAACACGTATTGCGGATGAGGACATATTTGAATTGGAAATAAGAATTCTACATTACTGTTAAACAAAACTTATAATATATTGTAATGAAAGAAATCCGTCAATGAACACGACCTTCCCCTATATAAAATATACTGGCTGAAAATGTGAGGGAGTGTGATAAATTCATCGAGCGAACCGCTCAACAAGTCATACCCAGTCAAGCACAACTCAATTCAGGCCACTAAATACGAGTGGGACCAGTATTTCAGTTTGTATTTTTCTCTTTATACTCCATCATTTCATACATTCGCCACAAAACGATAGCCGCATATGTTCACAATTCACTAAATGCCCAACTAGCTGAAATCCAGTAATATTTGTCATTGTATTTCGAAGCTAATCGACAGATTCTTCTCCTCTACCCGCTCCAGCTATGCCCATCTTCATTTAAACTGCATACTCGGCGTGCATTGTGAAAATTGAAGTTTCTCTCTGGTCGGTGGGATAGGGGGGAGCTAGTATCCCTCCCCCCCCTCGCCCGCTGGAATCTCACCTGCTGGAATCATGGGCACGCCGCCCGTCCAGTTACAAACATTCAATGAGCAGAATGTTTAGCCCGGTGCCCGCTCCAACTTTTCACCGCTTCGCCGGCCCTCCTGTTAGCTGGCCCACACACAAAGACACAACGCCGCTTATGCTCACAGCATGCCACATCACTGATTCTCCTATACCCGCCATCTATACCTATCCAATCCATCGGCAAAACAGAACTGCATTTCAAATAGAAAGAGATTCTATGAGCATGCCTGTATCCCTTGCCCTACTCCATGAAAATGCCTTAACTATTTCTGATATTTATATAAAAAATAATTATTAATTATGCTTTAACTGCAAGGGTTGCCAATAAAAACTACTTTTTATAATAAAAAATTACTTTTACCTCTTCAGCGGTCATTCCTTTTCTACAAAAAACACCATCAATTTATGATACTTCAAAAATAATTTTACGTGACATTTAAACATTTTTAAATGTTAACTATAATAATGTTACTTGTTAAATTTAACTAATTACTGTTTACATACAGTGCTCATTTCTAACACTCGACCAAACAAACTTCCAAATCGGGGAGGTCGTTAAATCTATGATTCCCGAAGCTGACTTTAAACGAAGAAGCAGTATTTCCCCGCCCAATCTTAAAATCGATTTTTCCGCATCATACAATAAAATAAATTATTTAATTATCTATGTAAAATGTTGTTAATATATTATTACGGTAATTAATTTATGTTCATTTTTTTTTAGAATTATTTTATGCCATTAAAGTATGAAGAACATTCGAATATCGGTTCCAGAATAAAAAAGCTAGCAGTTTTCACAAACTAGTCAATCTTCCTACGTATTTTATTTTCTTCATTTATCTGTTCTATTTATTCTTTTAATGTGCCTAAGTATAAAACAAATAAATTAGCAGAGCATGAGTGAAAGGAGTAAGGAAATATGTGTTACAGTTTGGGAAATGGGTGTTCCAGGTAATTTAAGGATATTAGACGTTACAAGGACATGGTTAAAATCGCTCATTTGATCCGATTCTTGATTACCTGAGAAATGTCTCCGACCGACCATAGGATTCCTTAAATTTTTCTCGCTAATAATTAAGCAGCCCTTCCTCAAAATTAATAATTACTCAAATGGCCGATGTAAATTTTCGCCGATCACCGGATGTGTCATGGATCATTGCACAAATACTGGAATTATTAATATAATTTATTTCATTACGAGTTGATAGAAACTCTAACTACTTGTCGACTATCACTCTGAATTAACTTCGTCCGAACGGTGTAAAAATGCTAAGACATATATAATTTATGTTGTGTTTAACATTTTTTGAAAAAAGAAATTAGTACATTATAATAACAGATATCTGAGCGAGCGCACATTGTGTAGGGAAATTTGTTTACAAAAATACATTTTCATTATATAATTAACATGAACGTTGAAATCAAAATTTTTTCGATCATATTAATACAGTAATACTCCATATCGATATTATGTCTTTTTACATTGCAAATTCATGGAATCAATAACTATTGCTATGTTTTCATGCTCAATTTATACAGCCGATCAAAGTAGTTAGCCACAATAAAATGTTTGTATGTGTGTTAATTGCAAAATGGGCCTTTAGTTGGTAGCAAACATTTTACAGCATTCATTATTCCCTTTAACCTGACATAAGTACGAGTCGTCGGTTAGTTAATTATTTGTAGTATACTAACGAGAGACTGCGATATATCGAGACCTTAGAAACCACTGGAAAGTAACTGCTTATGCCACAATTAAATGATGCAACTGTTTTACACGAGAACTTTGTTGTTGAAATTGAAACATTTTTTAAAACGTAATACGAGTATAGTGGTATAACGGTAATGAGGTCTTAGTAACTAGAAGTCTTCCCACCAGAACTAGATGTTCTTTATTTAAGAACAAGGCCTTTTGGCAATAATATACCAGCAAAAAGTGCTAACAACAAAACTAAGCAAAACAAAAATGTTCTTAGTGCTCAGATTACAATAGATTTTGGGAAATAATTAAATAGAGAAGCAGAGGAAAACTGAAAACAACATTTGTACTTATTTCTCGATAAAAGTTCTACTTTTAGATTGGAAGTAGCTTTTCTATTCCCATTTAATGATTCTAAGTGAAATATATAAATGAATAATGAAATGGAAACATAAATAAAAATAAATCTGGGGTAAACAGACAAGTTTAGTTTTTTGAAATACCACAAATTATTATCAACCGATGTATTCTTTCTTAAAATTCTCAAGTAATTTTGACATATTTTATTTATTTTCATTATAGAATTTCTGTTCTACATATTACTTAATGTAATAGACATTAAGGATTTATCATTTTAAGTTAGATTATTTTTTTTATTCTACAATAATGTTCGGTTAGTTGATTGCAATAAAATAAACAGTAATTAATTAAAATAATTTCAGAATAAATTGCCAAGTTCATTTATTTGTCTTTTTTGTAAATTTCGCAAGTAACTAATTAAATGAAGTTTTTAATAATAAAAATATTACATTTGGAGAATAATTATTGTAATAATTAAGAGTAATATTTTCAAATTAATAATTATGTATCATGAGACTTTAATGCTTTATCTTTTTTCAGATTTTTACGTACGTATGAAGGACTAGATGGTAAAAGCGGACTGTAGAAGTAAGAGCGCACCATCTATGGGGAAAGCGGTGAACTGCTTGGGCGGAGTGGCTAGCATTTTTTACAAGGGATGACGCCACCTACACCATTCCCCAACTTCACTTGAATCATTTTTAAAATGGTAAACAGCTGTAAAATACAATCAGTTTAAATTATAATCATACTTTCTGCCTTCATGAGTTGTTTAGTATTGTTAAATTGCTTAAAACCTATTTAAGAGCTATTGTTTTATAAGTGACATTTTGATATCCAATGTCTTTGTGTAAAACAAAAACAAAACAGAAAATAGTCCATACAATAAAAGTAAAAGTCATTTAATTGTAATATTGGCTAATTATAATGCCAGTTGAAAATATGTACATACTTGTAAGGGAGAAAATATATGTTTATGTAATATAATATATAATGAAAAAATGAATATACTATTATTATATAGGATATTGCCAGTATTAAAAAATGCACAACAATCATTATTAATTATTGGTAAAATATAAAGGAAGTTAAAAATATTAAGCCAGTAGTAAGAAGTGTAAATAGGTACAACTTAGCTCGTGCTACTAGCATACATCTTTAAGTAAATATAATTAAATAAAAATGTATTTATAGATTAAGTTAAGACATAATTATATAGAGAATTAGTAAATTTAATACACTTAGGATATGACAAGAGCGGTATTTACAATATATTAGTTGATATTATTTAAGACATAGAGTAGAACAGGGACTTGTAAACAGCATTATACTACTATAAAGGCCATAATAACCTAGTTATGGATTGCCCAAACCATATTAATCCTAATCCAATGTCTTTGTCATAGTTTTATAGGGAAATACTTCGTTTAACATTAATGCCAAAGAAGTAAAATTTTACTGAGCATCTGTTCTGATAGTTTAATTATTAAGTTTTAAGTTATATATTATTTTTGAGTAACCCAACCTTAGTGGAAAAAGTAAAAGCACATTGCTTGAAGAATATTAATAAGTCTTCTAATTCAAACGTTAACTCAATACCTTTCTCTTTTTTATCTTACTACTTAATTTTTTAAAGCCTCTATTCCTTGCTAAATTTTGTTGAAAGGGTATCTCATTTAGAGAACATTAATAATGAAAGGTGTTTACTTTTGTTACTCCTGTTCTCTGTTCACTAGTCAAATAACAGCAGAATAAATTTGATGCATAATGTTTAAAGTATTCTAATACTGTATAATATGTTAATGTCCATGGAGGTTCATGATCAATGAGCACATTCTTTATTACCAGTTTATTACAAAACTAAACAGTATTTTATTGAATTGGATCTGATTTTATAAAGTTGGGAAATTTAGAGTCACATATGTAGCAGCTATAAAAGGTTACAGTGCAAATATACTAGCCAAAATTAATATTCTAGAGCGGGTGAGCCTTCTACATACATGACAGTAATATTTTCAAAAATATTCTTCGCTTTACATTTTGTTTCACTATAAATTGTTTTTTTGTTTCATAATTAGCAAAGAAATACTTGTTCAATTTCTTATTTGAAATAAATGTTCTAGATTCCTTAAGTTATTCTATAAAATAAAGTATGTCTTCCCAATTAATTAATTAGTGTGACCAAATACGTGATATAATCATCATAAAATTATGATTTTAAGCCGCTGTCAAGTGAGTTTATGAATTGGAAGATTTTTCATACAGAAATAATAAGTCGAAAATGTATTTATAATTACAAAGCTAAAGATAATGTTAACTTTAAGTATGCATTTAGACATTTTCGATGAAAGAGTTTCAAAGTTATATCTCTGGAGTATGCTGGTTGGGAGAGGAACCAATCGATAAGGATCAATAAAAAGGCCTTGCCCTCTACTGATTTTTAATATTATGCAGAGTGCACTTTCGGAGTCAACGCTCCATCCTCAGTGCCTGCTGATTACAGCTGTGTTGTCTGGGCCACGGCCGTCGGGCAATGCACTCTGCATAATTTTAAAAATCAGTAGAGGGCAAGGCCTTTTTATTGATCCTTATTAGTTTCTAAGTTATTTGAAAATGAACCCTCTGCTCAATGGCTTTGTTGTGTAAAGCAGGAATACACTTTTTTTCCATTTTTCAACAACAATTAATGATTTCATGAAGACATAATAATTCAATGTTAGAACAAAAGTAAATATACATAATTCATTTTTCATATTTTGAACGATTTCTGTTTCAGATTAAATTATTTATACCATATATACAAATTATAGTAAAATATTATTACAAATATAATACTTTAGTTTAATATTATTGATGAAATTTTGAAAATGAATATTTAAATATGTCTCTTAGAATAAATTTGGGAAAATAATGCATATATATATATATATATATATATATATATATATATATATATAGAGAGAGAGAGAGAGAGAGAGAAAGAGAGAGAGAGAGAGAGGATGCGCCTTCTCTGTGTCAGATCGAAAGAGTAGTCATACGGCTTCAAAAAAAAAAAAATCGTATTACGACTTGAACGCACCCCTAGCATATATTCTATTCATTCTCTGCGTTTTTCTAGTTCCTCATCGCATTTAAAGCGGTAATATACCTTTAAAAAAAAGTAAATATCAGTTAAAATTTCATTTCTGGACATCACGAAATCAAACATTTATCAAGAATTTTACATAAGGCTTAAATTCACTTACATGCAAACTTCAGAAGCTAGGGAACTTTCGACAAACCAAAATGTTCATAAGATCTAAATTCTTAGAAATAAAAATAAAATTAATTAAAACTTATTACAGTTGGTAGAAACACTCAAATTTTATAAAATGCCCCCCCCCCAAATTATGTATAGCCAATGCACACATCATTTTGCCAGCATATTCTACATACATGTGCAGTGTTTAATTTGAGAACTGCAGGCCTTATTTCTATATCTCGTAAACATAGACATTCTAATCACTGGCATTTTGTTTTCTTTAATTACATTGTGCAAACGCCCATCCTAAAAATTTAAAATTTTTTTCTTAAACACGTCAGAACCAGACCGATAATTTCGAAGAATTATATTTGGTTTTTTTTTACCTACCATATTAAAAATCAATAATTGATCTAAATCCCAACATTCTGTACGAACAATTTTGTTATTAAAACCTATATTTATTTTTTCCATGAATTTTGGAATTATAAAAATGAATTGCAGTTACGCAAAATAACCTAATTCCTATGTTCCAATTGCCTATCACCATTAGGAAATGGGAATGAGAGTCTGGGGTATCACAAGATGAACGAATGTAGGCTGGTACAAAGAGTATGGCAGTAGATTAAATAATGTATATACTGCATATCTTACATCTTTTTCTTTCATGATGTTTAGAAATAAAAATGTTATTCCTAATTGCTTTTATTTGCTATCAGAATGTTATAAAGCTTACATTCAATCATTGTGTTCTTCCAGAAGCTACTCTATTCATGTTAGTATACCCACCAAAATACATAAGATGTTAGATGTTTTCATAACAGGATTTCCTAGGCCACCCTCTTCCCCTATGCCCAAGGACTATTAACTTCAAACATAATAGTGATGAAATCGTTGTGCCCTATGATATACCCAAGAAATTTCCCGCTCCATCTTTCCTTAATATGATTTTTGCTTTCACCTACCCCATTTAGAACTTAATTTTTGTTTTATCTAACTTTTTCTGGTTATTCTACGGAAAATCCACTATTCCATTGCTTTCAATATATTATATTCCTTTTTGTGGCGAGTCCAACATACACTCTCGAAAAGCTGAACACTTCATACGAAAGACTAAGCAAACATGGTTTTTGTATCCATGGTTAAATGCTTATTAGTTAAAATACCCCTTTTGATATGGAAAACGTTTTTCTCAAGTAATATTCTTCTATCGACTTCAGCTCTTCTATCGTATTCAGTGATGGTGGTCCCTTTGCAGGATAGCATCCTCACATATCAAGCATAATGTTTCCATATTATGCCTTTATTATGGAAGGCTAAACTATTTCAATATATTATTCATGTCATGTAATTCGTGTAGCTCCTCCGTCACAATTGAATGAAGCTGTGAATTTTAAGATCTGTTTTTATTTACCATTTATCTACTTAATCCATAAACAGAGATCGATCTGGTGTAGTTACTCTCCAATTAGAGTAATTATTTGAAGAATGTTATATTAAAATGTGCGTTTGTTTGTCAAAAATGTTCATTTTGTTTGTGTGTGAGAGTATTTTGTGTTTGTGAGTGAGTGTGGGTTGGGGGGGGGGGGTGAGTGTGCGTGCTGAATATCACCAGCACTAAAGAGAAGTATTTTTTCTCTTGTGATAACATTAAGCGCGAATTTATAACAGATTATAAATTTCCACTTGAAGTAATAACAATTAAGACCTCACTATTCTACAAAAAGGAATTCTGTGGAATAAAAAGAATGATTTCTAATGTTACAGTCGATATGTTTGTGTGTGTGTGTGTGTCTATATATATACTCGAGTGTGCGTGTGTGTGCCTGCGTGTGTGTGTGTGTGTGTGTGTGTGTGTGTGTGTGTGTGTGTGTGTGAGAGAGAGAGAGAGAGAGAGAGAGAGAGAGAGAGAGAGAGAGAGAGAGAGAGAGAGAGAGAGAGAGAGAGAGAGAGAGAGAGAGAGAGAGAGAGAGAGAGAGAGAGAGAGAGAGAGAGAGAGAGAGAGAGAGAGAGAGAGAGAGAGAGAGAGAGAGAGAGAGAGAGAGAGAGAGAGAGAGAGAGAGAGAGAGAGAGAGAGAGAGAGAGAGAGAGAGAGAGAGAGAGAGAGAGAGAGAGAGAGAGAGAGAGAGAGAGAGAGAGAGAGAGAGAGAGAGAGAGAGAGAGAGAGAGCGAGAGAGAGAGAGAGAGAGAGAGAGAGAGAGAGAGAGAGAGAGAGAGAGAGAGAGAGAGAGAGAGAGCGAGAGAAGGGTAGCTACTGACCTTCAATCGTATTAGTAATTTACCATTTCAATCTGAGTTCTATTCATTGCAAATGTTCCCATGGCCTTCTTTATTTGGCTTCATGTAATAGCCGAGCAGAGTGTGCAGTGTTGAACACCTGATTCACACACATTAAACTCATTTGAAAGGGATTTAGCGTGGACTTTGTCGAAACTGTCGAGTGTTAGAGTTCTACCATCCTCTGAAAACGTTTTTCATTGTTTATGCACAGCCTCAGAGTACAGTACACATAGTATTATGGACAAATAGATCATTTTTTGCGGTTCATACCGAGGCTCCTTCTATTGAGGATGTTTGAATGACTTGAAGCTGGTCAGCCATCACGAATATGAATCTGGTATTATACTTCATTCCAATAGAGTGCAATAGAGGAGAAATTTTGAATTTTTGAAAATTCTACATCTAACCCACTGGTCCGATTTCATCCATTAACGAATTTGATTTTTCTTTTTACAGAAATTTTTAAATATCAAATGTCATATGTCTGTTACCGCTCTTGCGGTCGCTATTGTTGTTTAATCGTTACCAAACTCGATATGAAGTCCTTTTTTGTAAAATGAAAGATCAAGTTCGTTAACGGCTCAAAATCTGACCATAGGGAGGGAGGGGGTTATTTTGGGGGAGAATTTTGAAAATTCTAAATATTTCCGTTACTATACGTAATATCGAAAAAATGTATATAATCAATGTTACAGCAAATTAAATTTACTATAAATATTATTATATACATTTATTCTCTATCTTGAATATTAACCGAAATATATGCATTTTTCAGTTTTCAGCCATCGGCAAACCCCCACTTCTACTCATGTTACATAAACAATACTCGGTTATGTAATAAACCACATCATTTAAAGCTTAAATACCAAACATTGTTTTCAAGAGACATTTATTTATTATACGAGATACACACAAATATGTTCTGGTGACCCCTCCCCTTCTTAAGTTTTTGGACTACTTAAATTTGATTTCGTTCGAATCGGTGGGGGGGGGGGAAGTCACTCCACTTACGAGATCAAAAATTATTCTGATTCATTATGAGTTACAGTACTAGATATAGTAAATAGTTTTCAATCAAATTGATACGGTATACCCAGATATATTACAGTAATTGTTTTTCTTTGGGTAAGAAGTTAGCAGAGCTGTTTGTTTACATTTCAGATGCTTTCCGTCGGGAGGTTTCTTATTATAGTTTGTATTTATTCACTTAATATACATACCGGTATGTAAATTTATCTATTGTTAAACTTCATGCTGGAAATCTGCTTAGGACGTTTTTTAATAGGCTGGAGATAGTTTTCTACTCGTATTGTGCATGGTTGAACGATTTCTGTTGTGTTTAATTTTGTAATGAACTTTCTCTGCCTTTATTTTCAGATGACCTGGAACCCTTCTGATCGCCTACAGTGGATAAAGATTTTGCTAATTATCGGCGTTTACATGTCTAATAAATGGGAAATGATTATGAAATTCTGCCTTGCAGACTCTAACCGCAAGCAAGCCAGCAAGTTTTTTGACTGAATGTAACACACTCAATGTTAATTAATATAGGACTAGTGTAAAAGGCTGGAGGTGCAACGTATGAATTGAAACTCCTGTGTGACCATTGAAAGGATTGAGGGACAGGTAGAATAGACGTGTGGTGAAGTTTTGCTGAAAGCTCAACCATCAAAGTCGGCTTTGTACAGGAATATTCCGGCAGCATGTGTTCTCACCAATAGCAAGGTCCGGTCTGGACTCATGACTTGTTCTGCCACAGACTATGGTTCAGTTCAATTTATATAAGAGCTACACCCGTAACTGACAGTAATAAGTTAATGCTTTCTATGAATTGACACTAAATACATAAAGGAAGGATTTGTTATTTTAATTTTTTTTTCATTATTGAATCATCTTGTCTCATTATTTATACAAGGAAAAAAGTGTCAACACCACATGTTCTTAAAACTCAAGTGGCAACGTCCATTTCGTTATGTTAATATGTAAGATGTATAAAGTAATTGGCGCTAAATAAATAAAAACTAACACTTGATTATATATATATATATATATATATATATATATATATATATATATATTAGCAGATTTCCCTTGAGGAAAATCAGCTATTGAGGTTGTACTCATGACGGAATTTTCGAAATTTTTCTTTAAATGTCCATCGATCCTACCTAGTAGATGAAGAAAATGAGGTCCGTTCAAAACTGTATATATATATATATATATATATATATATATATATATATATGTCTGTTACCGCTCTAGCGGTCGCAATTTTTGTTTAATCGTTACCAAACTCGATATTTAGTCGTTTTATGTAAAAAGAAAGATCCAGTTCGTTAACGGCTGAAATCGGATTGGACCAGTGGGAGGAGGGGGGGGGGTTTAGAGGTGAGGATTTTCGAAAATTCGAAATATCTCCGTTACTATACGTCGGATCGAAACATTTTTGCAGAAGCAATATTATTGCAAATTAAATTTACTATAAATATTTATATATACATTTATTCTCTATCTTGTATATTAACCAAGATATTTGCATTATTATTAAATCTGGGTGGCTAACGGACGGTTGACTTTCCCGCCAAAAGCTCGTTCGGCCGTTTCCTTGATTGCTCGACTCTCTATTGTAAAACTTCACGTGGGAAATCTGCTTAGTTTACGCAGCCCCTGCGCGACGGACTTTTTTTTTTATTTCGTTCTTGGCCCTGCGAAAAGGTATTTTATTGTCTCCATGCACCGTACAATACCTGTACACAACATGTAATTGTCAAATTTAATATAAGTACGTAAAACGTGTTAATATAATACAATATTTTTAACAGCTATTGGAAAATCAAATAAATAAAAAATAAGAAAACAATAGAATAAACAAGTTAATTAAAGGAAATAAATAACACAAAATATTAAGTTCTCAATTTTCCCAGTAATTTATACATTTTTTCACCAAATTTATTTAGTGCCATATTACACATGAAGAATAATTTTTTTTCCTCAACAGGCCATATATATATAAAATAGATAAAGATTATAAACATTATCTAGTAAACTCTTCTTAAATGATAGACCTGTAGTTATACAACCAATATAGATGTGTTTTTAATGAAATATAAAAAAATGGATTTTAAAGTTGGTGTGATTATTGGACAAAGGTTGGACACAATTGTCATTGCTGATTTAGAATATAGAAGAACTATATAGTAAGGAAATATAAAAAAAGTCCGTCACGCAGGAGCTGCGTAAACTAAGCAGATTTCCCACCTGAAGTTTTACAATAGAGAAATTTCACGAGAGGCGAGCAGTTAAGGAAACGGCCGAACTAGCTTTTGGCTGGAAAATCACCCATCTGTTAGCCGCTCAGATTTAATAAAAATGCAAATATCTCGGTTAATTTTCAAAATAGGGAATAAATGTATATAACAATATTTATAGAAAATTTAATTTGAAATAAGATTGGTTCTATACAATTTTTCGATCCGACGAATAGTAACGGAGATATTTCGAATTTTCGAAAATCCTCCCCTCTAAACTCCTTCAGCCGTTAACGAACTTGATCTGTCTTTTTACATAAAACGGTTAAATATCGAGTTTCGTAACGATCAAACAAAAATTCCGACCGCTAGAGCGTTAACAGACAAATATATATATATATATATATACAGTTTTGAACGGACCTCATTTTCGTCATCTACTAGGTAGGATCGATAGACATTTGAAGAAAAATTTCGAAAATTCCGTCATGAGTACAACCTCAATCAATAGCTGATTTTCCCTTAAGGGAAATCTGCTAATAAGAGATATATTGTAAATAGAGTTTATTTAAAATTAACTAAAAATTGAAATTCTAATTTTATAGAAAAAGGAACCCCTTTCCTCGGGTGACAAAGCTATGTATGCATATATGAGAGAGGGTGAGGGTGAGGGAGAGAGAGGGAGGGAGTTAGTTAGAGGGAGTGAGCGAGAGAGAGAGGGTGAGAGAGGAGAGACAGAGATAGACACTCACACACAAACACAAACAAAATTTGGTGAAAAAATGTATAAATTACTGGGAAAATTGAGAACTTAATATTTTGTGTTATTTATTTCCTTTAATTAACTTGTTTATTCTATTGTTTTCTTATTTTTTATTTATTTGATTTTCCAATAGCTGTTAAAAATATTGTATTATATTAACACGTTTTACGTACTTATATTAAATTTGACAATTACATGTTGTGTACAGGTATTGTACGGTGCATGGAGACAATAAAATACCTTTTCGCAGGGCCAAGAACGAAATAAAAAAAAAAGTCCGTCGCGCAGGGGCTGCGTAAACTAAGCAGATTTCCCACGTGAAGTTTTACAATAGAGAGTCGAGCAATCAAGGAAACGGCCGAACGAGCTTTTGGCGGGAAAGTCCCTTTCGTCCGTTAGCCGCCGGAGTAATAAAAATGCAAATATCTCAGTTAATATTCAAGATAGAGAATAAATGTATATAACAATATTTGTAGTAAATGTAATTTGCAATAAGATAAATTCTGTAATATTTTTCGATCCGACGTATAGTAACGGGGATATTTCGAATTTTCGAAAATCCTCCCCTCTAAACCCCCCCTCCCACTGGTCCGATTTCAGCCACTAACGAACTTGATCTTTCTTTTTACATAAAACGACTAAATATCGAGTTTGGTAACGATTAAACAATAATTGCGACCGCTAGAGCGGTAACAGACAAATATATATATATATATATATATATATATATATATATATATATATATATATATATATATATATATACAGTTTTGAACGGACCTCATTTTCGTCATCTACTAGGTAGGATCGATGGACTTTTAAAGAAATATTTCGAAAATTCCGTCATGAGTACAACCTCTAATAGCTGATTTTCCTTAAGGGAAATCTGCTAATAAAATTATCTGCACAGGATAATAATCAATATGGTATAAAAATTGCATCAAATTCAACAGATATTAATGTTGAATAATGGTTGATAGCTATTAAATTTATTATAAGACTGGTTGTGTTTTATAGTATTAACAACCACTGAACGAATTTATAATTTAATACTATTTTTTTTTTTTTTTTTACATTTTACAATATGAATTCCCACAATTCAAGAACTATCTATGATATTTATAAAATCTATTTATGTATTTTATTAATACAAAAGCGAATTGTATTGTAATAGGTAGGAGAGAATAAGGTTCTAGGAAGGAAACAAGAGACCCATCACTGGGGGAGGGGAAAATAAAGGCAAAAAAAGAGAGAACGGCCGAGATAAATGCTGGAATCTAGGAGGGATTACCTACCATTGGAGTAGCTCATTGTCATAGATAGCAGCGTATTTTTCCCCCCTAATGGTTATTTGTTCTCATTCACTATCTAATTTCAGACGGGCTAAAGGTATATATCTTTCTGTTAATCCGTTTAGCTGTAGGGCGTAGGGAGGGCAGGCCGAGCTGGGTTTTAGAACTTTTTAACTCTGTAATGAGTTGGGCTCCCCCCAGCCTGGGCCCCATACGTCTCCCTGACGTTTTCTAATTTAAGTTAGCCGCTTCGAGTTTTCTAATCAGGCTTTCCGCCTCATGCCTGGTCGATTTCCTCGTAGCCTCCCTCTCCCTCTGCTCTCCTCTTCAGTTCCGCCCTTAGCATATCCCTACCCCCTTCCTTAGCCTTTCCCTACCTTTGATATACCTGCTACAGACTCAGGCCATCCTAATCAACCAAAGTCATACCAAATGATGAATATAGAATGAGGTAATCCCACTATCATACTATAGTATATGATTTTAAAATTATATAGTAATCATGATTAAAAGTCTGTCACGCAGGGGCTGCGTAAACTAAGCAGATTTCCCTGGCGATGTTTAGTAATAGATAAATCTACATAATGGTAACAAAACACCAACGTGAATAAATACAAACGGAAATAACAAATGTTTCAGTAAATTTCCATAACCTGCCGACGGGAAGCGTTTGAAATGTAAACAAACAGGTCTGCCAGCCTCACGCCGGAAATAAAATCGATTACTGAAATATAACTGGATAAAACATATTACTTTTATTGAAAATATTTACTACATCTATACACTGATGGTTCGAAAATTACCGAGTCTTCCTCCTGCGCCTACTACGAAGAAAATGCCTGCCAAAAATTCAAACTCAACAAATTAACCAGCATCTATTCCGCCGAACTATTCGCAATTAAATTCGCTCTATATCACTGCATTTGCAATCACTCAACTCAAGAAAAATTCCTGATTTGCACTGACTCGTTGAGTGCCCTATTGAGTATCAAAGATGTATTCACGAACAACCCAATAATTAAAAAAATTACAAAATCAAATACAAATGCTCCGAGAGCTAAAAAGGGGCGTCTACTTCATGTGGATTCCAAGCCACGTGGGAATAAATGGAAACGAAAAAGCAGATTTAGCAGCCAGAGAAGCCCATCAACTCGACTCCAACACCCCAACAACAATTACATCTGCAGAACTCTACCAACCACTCAAAGAAGAAATTAATAAAAACTGGCAACACTTGTGGAATGAAACCCAGAACAATAAACTAAAAACTATTAAAACCACCATCCGTCCATGGAAATATTCGACAAGAGACAACAGAAGAGATGAAGTTGTATTAGGAAGACTCCGAATTGGGCACACACGACTTACGCATGGCTATCTTATGACAAAAGATCAACCCCCGATTTGTGAGAAATGTAACACAGAACTGACTATATATCACATATTAATGGAATGCCATAATTATACAGATAATAGAAACAAATACAATATCTCCAATAGTATAGAAGTGGCCCTTGGAGATGACCCGAAAGAACTCGATAAATTGTTTAATTTTGTAAAAAAACACGAGTTTATACAAAGAAATTTAAAGTGCAATTGTTTGTATCCTCGTTTATATTGTTAAAATGGCGATATGGATGAGGATACCAAAATGTGAATTATAAATATTACAGGGCGATGATAACCTGGTAGTTTTTCGCCCTTAAACCCTATACAACAACAAAGTAGTCGAAGACCTTAAGACTGGGGGGGGAGGGGGTTACAAGGACATATTTGCACCTCAATGGCTGATTTCCCTTAAGGGAAATCTGCTAAAAAGTCCCTCACGCTGGGGCTGCGTAAAAAGATTTCCCTCGTGTAGTTTTTGAATAGATAAATCTAGATACTGATAAAACTTAACACCACCTGAACATTGAGTGAATAAGCACAAAATGTAATGAGAAACCTTTCCGTCAATTTTAATGAGCACTCAACGGGAAGCGTCTGAATTGTAAACAAACAAGTCTGTCAACCTCTCAGAGCTGAGACAACTGTATATAGTACTGTAATTTATACTGAATCAGAATATTTTTTATCTCAATCCCTTAAATTTAGTAGTCCAATTGAAGTTTTATTATGTGCTGTATCATACGTGACTCTTGCAAATGGTATATTCGCACTTGTAAATTATTATGTATTCCATAAATAATTGTAATATATATAATTTGTTTCGAATGAATTTACTTAACTTAATTACTTACTGAAAGGGTTACCATAAATATAAGTAACAAACGAAACAACTAACACACCAATGAATGAACACAAATTGCAGTAATCCCACTAAAGTATGGTGCATAATTGTTTAATTACATAGCAATTATGATTAAAAGAATTTAATCCACACTACAATCAAAGATTCAGGAGCCACACTCACAAAAAACTTTGGTTGCTCAAGGGATGCTGGCTGATAGAGGAACCAATTGATCCACACCTACTTCCCTTCTAACAAATAGTCCGTCAGGCAGGGGCTGCGTAAACTAAGCAGATTTCCCTCATGAAGTTATACAATAGAGAAATCTCCATAGGAGAGCCCAACAGTTACGGCAAAGGGCCGAACTAGCTTCTGGCGGGAAATTCAAAAATCCGTTATCGGCCCAAATTTAATAAACATGAAAATATCTCGGTTAATATTCAAGATAGGGAATAAATGTATATAACAATATTTATAGTAAATTTAATTTGCAATAAGATTGATTCTGTACAATTTTGCGATCTGACGTATAGTAACGGAGATATTTCGAATTTTCGAAAATCCTCCCCTCTAAACCCCCCCCCCTCCCACTGGTCCGATTTCAGCCGTTAACGAACTTGATCGTTCTTTTTACATAAAACGACTAAATTTCTAGTTTTGTAACGATCAAACAAAACAGACAAATATATATATATATTTATATATATATATATATATATAGATAGATAGATATAGATATAGATATATATATATATATATATATATATATATATATATATATACAGTTTTGAACGGACCTCATTTTCGTCATCTACTAGGTAGGATCGATGGACATTTGAAGAAAAAGTTCGAAAATTCCGTCATGAGTACAACCTCAATAGCTGATTTCCCTTAAGGGAAATCTGCTAAAATAGTCCGTCAGGCAGGGGCTGCGTAAACTAAGCAGATTTCCCTCGTGAAGTTTTGCAATAGATATATCTACATACTGGTAACAAAAACTTTACACCACCGTGAACATTGAGTGAATAAATACAAACGGTAATGAGAAATCGGGGAGGTAAGGGAGGGATAAACAGAACATTTTTGGATGTATCTCGTATAACAATGGTCTCTTGAAAACAATATTTGGTACTTAAGCTTCAAATAAAGTGGTTTATTAAATAACAGAGTATTTTTTATGTGACATCAGTAGAAGTGGGGGTTTGCTGAAGGCTGAAAACTGAAAAATGCAAATATTTCGCTTAATATTCAAGATAGAGAATAAATGTATATAACAATATTTATAGTAAGTGTAATTGACAATAAATTGGTTTTATGCCATTTTTCGATCCGACGTATTGTAACGGAAATATTTCGGATTTTCAAAATTCGCCCTCACTAAACTCCTCTCACTCTTTTGTTATGTGCATATTTGCCGAAACCCGAATAGGAAATCACTATTATTAATTTCAGGCCTTCCTTATAACCCCCACTCCTGCCCGTCTCTAGAAATGTTAGTATGGCTTATTATAAGGAAGACGTTAGTGCTAATTCACATACCGAGTTTGGCTTAGTTCGGTTGAGTCTTTTGTGCCAAATAAAATTCTGGACTCCCGCTATAGTTTTTTACCGTATAACTCATTTATACTTCCGTATACGGCAAAAGTGCATATGACAAAGGTTACTCTAAATAACAAAATAAACAACTTTTGTTATTTTGAATTTTCAAAAATCCCCCCTCTAAATCCCCCCCACCCCACTGGTCCGATTTCAGAGGTTAACGAACTTGCTCTTTAGTTTTCCGTTAAATTTTAAATATCGAGTTTTGTAACGATCAAACAAAAATTCCTACCTCTATTACAAAAATTCTTGAACCGAAAATGTTAATTAGATGTATACGATACTTGACATTTAACACTAAAATTCATAGTCATTAAAATTTGTCGTAATAGAAAAAAGAATGGTGGGGGGATTCGATAATTCGAAACATCTTTGTTATTATGAGTTGTATACTCAGTTTACAGAGTACCTTTCCTCGGGGGAAATCGGTTATTGAGGTTGTACTCATGGCGCGATTTTCGAATAATGTCTTCTAATATCCATCGATCCTTCTTAGTAGATGACGAAAGTGCGACGATTTTGTCAATTAGCAAAATCTTTATCCACTGAAGAAGAACCATCTTTATCCACTGAAGGTTCCAGGCCATCTGAAAATAAACGCAGTGCTACTTCATTACAATATTAAACACAAAAGAAAGCGTTCTACCATACGCAATATGCGTAGAAAGCTATAATCAGCTTATTAAAAAGTCCGTCACGCAGGGGCTGCGTAAACTAAGCAGATTTCCCGCGTGAAGTTTTACAATAGAGAAATCTGCCTACTAATAACAGCAGTAGTAACGAATCTCTAAACCCATTCACGAGGGACGAACAGTTACGGAAACGGCCGATGGTAGGAACCGACGGAAAGTCCCGAATACAGCCGACTTCTGGCGACCACTCACACAATACAAATACAAATATCTCGGTTAATATTCAAGATACAGAATGAATGTATAAAACAACATTTATAGTAAATTTAATTTGGAATAAGATTGATTCTATACAATTGTTCGATGCGACACATAATAACAAAGATATTTCGAATTTTCAAAAATAACCCCTCTCTAAACCCCCCTCCTTCCATTGGTCCGATTTCAGCCATTAACGAAATTTATCTTTCTCTTTACATAAAACGACTAAATATCAAAATTAGTAACGTTCAAACAAAAATTGCGACCGCTAGAGCGTTAACAGACAAATCGTATATATATATATATATATATATATATATATATATATATATATATATATATATATATATATACTAGCTAAGGTACCCGGCTTCGCCCGGGAATTCATTTGAGCCGGAATGATGATGGTATTTTTTCGGCAAGACTTTACTTTGCACAATATTTTGACATTTCCCCGTTTCAGTGTTTAGGGTTAGTACCCGTGGTTGGTTTGGAATAGAAAATGAAATATCACGAATTTTTATTTCAGGCCTCCCTTATAACCCCCACTCCCGTTCTAACCTAAATATTTTAATATAGCTTAGTAAGAAGACATGGTTAGTAAGAACCAATGCTAATTTATATATTCCGAGTTTTGTTGGAATCGATTCAACAGTTTGTGTCCAATAAAATAGTTGGCTCCCGCTTTAGTTTTGGCTGAATACCTGGTTTATTCCTCGTTATGAAACAAAAGTGAATATAACAAGAGTTAATCTAAATAACAAAATAAACAGCTTTTGATATGTGCATTTTTGCCGAAAAACCAATAGGAAACGAAATATCACCATTTATAATTTCAGGCCTCCCTTACAACCACCACTCCTGCCCGTCTCTAGAAATGTTGGTACGGCTTATCATAATGAAGGCGTCAGTGCTAATACAATTATCGAGTTTCATTTAGTTCGGTTGAGTCTTTTGTGCCAAATAAAATTGTTCACTTCCGCTATAGGTTTTAGTCTATATCTCGTTTATAATTCGGTATACGAAAAAAGTGTATATAACAAATGTAACTCTAAATAACGAAATAAACAACATTTGTTATGTGCATATTTGCCAAAAACCCAATAGGAAACGAAATATAGCTATTTTTAATTTCAGGCCTCCCTTACAACCCCCACTCCTGTTCGTCTCACCGAAATAAATAGTACCCTATGTCCGTCTCCTGGCTCTAATCTACCTCCTCACCAATTTTCAGCCATATCGGTAAAGCCGTTCATGAGTTATAAATAGTGTAACTACTATTTCTTATACTTTCTTTTATATATATATTTATAAACGGACCTCATTTTCGTCATCTCCTGGATAGGATCGATGGACAATTGAAGAAATTATTCGAAAATCGCGTCATGAGTGCGACCTCAATAGCTGATTTCCCTTGAGGGAAATCTACTAAAAACAAGTAATTTTCATAACATATTAAAGAGTGACGTGTATTGTTTATTGTTGAATTACGATATCTAAAAGTGCGGGCTTACGGATGGCTGAAAACTAAAAAATGTAAATATCTAGGTTAATATTCAAGATAGAAAATAATGTATATAACAAGCCGTAAAAGAAAAAAACAGTTGAGTAGAAGGGGCTGGTGGGCGGGGGGGGGGGGACTAATGAAGGCTGAAAAAAAAACAGTACTAATAAATCATGAAATAATGGAATTACAAAAAAAAATTAAGAGCTTAACAATTGTAGAGCATCAAGTGTTTAACAAGATTGCTTCTATACGTTCCCGACTGAAAATAACAATACAATTTTGAATTTTCGAGCACCCCCCCCCTCCCCTCTTAACCCCCATTATTCCATGTCCAATTTCTGCCAATAACAAATATGATCGTTGTTATTGGTTGAAACCGTTAAATATTAAGTTGGTATAGATCAAGTAAACATTAACCAAAAAAGAACGTGAAATCTTAATTGATCTTGATTGACTTATTATACTAGACACATGCGAATTCATTGAGTGATGGTATCATCAATTAAGATTTCACGTTCTTTTTTGGTTTAGGCTATATTAATATTCTCTGAAACGAACAGGAGTGGGGGTTATAAGGGAGGACTGAAATTAAAAATAGCCATCTTTCGTTTCCTAATGGATTTTCGGCAATTATGCACATGACAAAAGTTCTTTATTTTGTTATTCGGAGTAACTTTGGTTATATACACTTTTGTCGTATACCTAAGTATAAATGAGTTATACGTTAAAAGCTACTGCAGAAGTCAACAATTTTATTTGGCACAAAAAACTCAACCGATCTAAACCAACTCGGTATGTGAATTAGCACTAACGCTTTCCTTATAATAAGCCATACTAGCATTCCTAGGGACGGGCAGGAGTGGGGGTTATAAGGGAGGCCTGAAATTAAATATAGTGATATTTCGATTCCTATTGGGGTTTCGGCAAATATGCACATAACAAAAGTTGTTTACTTTGTTTTTTAGAGAAACTTTTGTTATATACACTATCGTCGTATACCGAAGTATAAACGAGATATACACTAAAAACTAGAGCGGGAGCCAACAATTTTGTTGTGCACTAACGATTGAACCGAACTTAGCAAAACTCTGTATGTGAATTAGTATTAATTCTTCCATGATTATAAGATATATAAAACTTTTTAAGTCCAAACGGGAGTGGGGGTTATGAGGGAGGCCTGAAATGAAAAATTGCGATATATTACATTGGTTTTTCAACGATTTTCTATAAAAATTATAAAAATACCATCATTAGTCAGTCAACGATGATTTACCGGGCATCGCCGGGTACATTAGCTAGATTGTATATACAAAATAAGTACTTTATAGATGATATTTAATTATAATAAATGCTATCCATGATTATGATTTGAATTATTGTTTAGAAGAGAGGGAATGATTTGAGATTTATTTTCATTTATTCTTCAATTCTAATTTTTTTTCTCCATTAGTCGTCCAACTGACCCTTACGGGGAAAAATGCGCTTAGACGGGAAGTGCAGTTGTACAAGGAGAAGCATTACCAAAAACTAAATAGAATTTTTCCGCCTCAAATGATATCCCAAGCGAAGCCGGGTACTTTAGCTAGTATATATATATATATATATATATATATATATATATATATATATATATATATTTATGTCTAAGGTACCCGTTGTTTTTTGTCGCTCAAGAGGTCAGAAGTTTTGGTTGATCGTCACCAATACTCGATATTTAAACATTTTAGGTAAAAAGACAGATCAAGTTCGTTAATGGTTGAAATCGAATAAATGGGAGATGGAGGGTTTAGGGGAGGGATTTTCGAAATTTCTCCGTTACTATACGTGGGATAGAAAAATTGTACAGAACCAATCTGTACTGTCTGGGGGGGGGGTTATAGGGGAGGTTTTTTGAAAATTCAAAATATCTCCGTTACCATACGTCGGATCAAAATATTATATAAAACCAATCTTATTGCAAATTAAATTTACTATAAATATTGTTATAAACATTTATTCTCTATCTTGAATATTAACCGAGAGAGGCCTCCCTTACAACCCCCACTCCTGCCCGTCCCTAGAAATGTCAGTATGGCTTATTATAATGAAGACAATAGTGCTAATACACATACTGAGTGTGCCTAATAAAATTGTTGACTCTCGATATAATTTTTAGCATATAACGCCTTTATACTTCAGTATACGACGGTAGTGTATATAACAAAAGTTTCTTTCAATAACAAAATAAACAACTTTTGTTAAGTGCATATTTGCCGAAACCCCAAAAGGAAACGAAATATCTCTATTTTTTATTTCAGGCCTCCCCTATAACCCGTACTCCTGCCCGTCCCTAGAAATGTTGGTATGGCTTATTATGATGAAGGCGTTAGTGCTAATACACATACTGAGTTTTATTTAGTTCGGTTGAGTCCCTTGTGCCAAATAAAATTATTGACTTCCGCTATAGTGTTTAGCGTAAAACTCATTTATACTTAGGTATACAACAAAAGTTTATTTAACAAAAGTTACTCTAAATAACAAAATAAACAACTTTTGTTATGTGCATATTTGCCAAAAAAGCAATAGGAAACGAAATATCGCTATTTTTAATTTAAGGTCTCCCTTATAACCCCCACTCCTGCCCGTCCATAGAAATATTAGTATGGCTTATTATAAGGAAGGCGTTAGTGCTAACTCACATACCAAGTTTGGTTTAGTTCGGTTGAGTTTTTTGTGCCATAAACAATTGTTGACTTCCGCAGTAGTTTTTAACGTATAACGCATTTACACTTCGGTATACGATAAAAGTGTATATAACAAAAGTTACTCTAAATAACAAAATTAACAACTTTTGTTATGTGCATATTTGCCAAAAACCAATAGCAAACGAAATATCGTTATTTTTAATTGCAGGCCCACCTTATAACCCCCACTCCTGCTCGTCTCAGAGAATATTAACATAGCCTAAAGTCTAAGTTGGGTTAGTAGTAATATACATACCAAGTTTTAGATAATTATACCCATTAGGTTTTAACCAATAAAAATAAGGGTAAAGAAGACACTATTAAAAGGCGCAACATACATTTAATATATATGTGTATGTGCATTTTATTGAGTGTAACGGACATGATGAGATCGGCTAACTTTGGGTGCAGTCGTTAGTTTCCGGCTAGCTAGTTCGGCCGTTTCAGTAACTGTTTGGTTCTCGAGAAATTTCTCTATTACTAAACTTCACGTGGAAATCTGCTTGGTTTACGCAGCCCCTGCATGACGGAGTTTAACCTGTTCAGTCTAATGCTCCAAGTGATGTGGATGCAAGTTTTGTGAATGTTTCTGCTGTGTATTATATAGAGACTGAAATTAAACTTACCTGAAATATAAATTGTCTCTTTAAGAGAGCAGATGTTTATGAACACATACATTCTACATATGATCGAGACTACAATGTCTCAGGAATATAAAATGTTGAACATATTCATAAAATGGTTTCATGTACAAAATAAACAGTTTTTAATAACAATCTCTTTATTTATTTATCTATATCCAATACATTATATTTCTGTAGTATATGTATAAAAGCAACAGGTAAGATTTTTTTTTTAATGTGTTCTGAAAAATCGTATTGCACAAAAGAATACGACGTCATACGGACCACAAGCTCTTCACTTCGGGGTAAAACACGTCGGTTTGTAGCAATGAGTACAGGTGTCTATGAATAGGCCGGTGAGGTTTGTACTTAGCATTGGTGGACTTGTTTGCTCATGAAAACAAGAGTTTGAAAGTTTCAAATGATGCTGGCTCAACGGAGGGGGCGTCCATGAGTAGTTTTAGTTTACGCTCATTACAGTCCTCAAATGGGAATTGTGAGTATTTTTTAAAATTCCCAATGATTCCATAATTGAACATAACTTCAGAGAATACAGAACAGAACCATGTTTTGCCGCAGCTAGGACGACCCCTTCGCCGAGAAGACGGTACATTGGCATCTTCAGATAAGGATATATCCGAAGATTTAGGGCGACACTTACGTCGAACCTTCTCACCTCATCCAGATCCTCAGGACCACTCTGACTCCCAAAAAGTCCGTCACGCAGGGTCTGCTTAAACTAAGCAGATTTCCGACGTGAAGCTATACAATAGAGAAATCTCTATACGAGAGCCGAACAGTTGCGGCCGAACTAGCTTTTGGCCGGAAACGTTCGTTATCGGCCCACATTTAATAAAAATGCAAATATCTCGGTTAATATTCAAGGTAGAGAATAAATGTATAGAACAATATTTAAAGTAAATTTAATTTGCAATAAGATTGGTTTTATATAATATTTTGATCCGACGTATGGTAACGGAGATATTTCGAATTTTCAAAAAACCTCACCTATAACCCCCCCCCCCCTGGTCCCTTCCCCCACGTACTTTTGACAAGGTTTGGCATGACGGTTTACTCTATAAGCTCAATCTACTCCTTCCCGCACATTCTACCTTATAATTAGATCCTACCTTTCGAACAGATTTTTTATAGTCCATCAAGGAAACGAATACTCAGATTACTAACCTGTGGATGCAGGAGTTGCCCAGGGCAGTGGCTTAGGACCACTACTGTACCTCATGTACACATTTGACATCACTACATCACCAACAACCCCCCTAGATATCTATGCAGAGGATACAACAATCCTTTCATCCGATCCCGATTCTACTACTACTAAGAAAATTTCCAATTCCACTTAACCGAGTAATTCCACCGCAATGCTTGGTGTATTAAGGTCAACGAAAGTAAATCTCACCATATCTATATTTCCCTTCGGCGAAGTTCCTGTCTCCCTGTTCATTTCAACAATATTCCTTTGCCACCAGCCGATTGTGTACGCTACCTTGGACTAAATTTGGACACCATACTTACTTAGAAATCCCACACAATATTTAAAAAAACCGGAACTTAACAAACAATTCGGACAACTTTACGGACTGCTAAATAGAAGATCTCACTTGTCTACCGAAAACAAACTAACAATATGCAAGTTACTACCTAAACCAATATGGACATACGCAATAGAAGTGCGGGATACAGCAAACCCCTCGAACATCAGACGCATTCAGACTTTCCAATCCAAAGTCCTGCGCACCATAGTAGATGCTCCATATTATATCACCAACCACATCCTCCATAATGATCTTAATATCCCATTTGTAAAGGAACTAATTCCCTTAAGATTCAAATAAATCCGCATCAGGCTATCCAATCATCCTAATCCAGAAGTCCTAGCCCTTTCCAGTACCACTCGTCTATAGGGACAATGACTCAGAGATTTCCTATAGATTAAAGTGAAGTGATAGCAGTGACTATTTTCTTATCAAGTGCCATTCCTCCTTAGCTCTTGACTTCCTTGCCAGCCTGGGAGAGGCTGCTCCTCTCATTGTGGAGAAGGGGTGTAGCTTCTGTTGAGTGATGGAGGACGATTGAATTGTACATATCACATTACAAAATGCATTCAAATGCAGACTTTAATATACTTAATAAAATAAAATAATCTGTGAAAACAAAAGGGTAAGGAGGACCATAAAACTCCATACACATCTTCTTACCGGACTCCTTAGCAAGTAGACAATATATACTCGTTAAAAAGGCAGGTAACGTCATATTATTATGCCTAGCCTGACAGGCTAAGGATTCTAATAATACGACGGACGTGATATTATCATAGTAGTCCTCTAACAGATTGCTGTCTATTGAACCATAGAGCTTCAAAATGGAGGGATTAAGATGAAGCTGGCATAATTCGATAAGCGACAATCTGGCTAGTCTCTGTCTATAGATGTCTAAAGTTTTTATTAGTATAGAATTATAGTCAGTATACATACCGTAGGGTCTTCCTAGCCATACAAGAGATCGGAAACAGATAGATATAGGCGTTATCAGCTGTTCAGAGAGCTATGATAGGACGTTGATTATCGCATTTGCTGGTCTTTTAGCAGATTTCCATTAAGGGAAATCAGCTATTGAGGTCGTATTCATGACGAGATTTCTGAAAGTTTTTCTCAAATGTCCATCGATCTTACCCAGGAGATGAAGAAAATGGGGTCCGTTTAAAATTATACACATGTGTGTCTGTAACGTTCTAGCGGTCGCAATTTGTGTTACAAAGTCCATATTTAATCGTTTTATGTAAAAAGAAAGATCAAGTTCGTTAATGGCTGAAATCGGACCAGTTGGTGAAGGATTTAGAGAGGGGACTTTTGAAAATTCGACATATCTCCGTTACTATGCGTCGGATCGAAAAATTGTATAGAACCAATCTTTTTGAAAATAAAATTATTTATAACTATTGTTCTATACATAGTTTTTGTATCTTGAATATTAACCGAGATATTTGTGTTTTTCAGTTTTCAGCTTTCGGCAAACCCCCACTTCACTAAGCTGTTATATCATGAACCACTTCATTACATGGCTAAATATGGAATATTGTTTTCATTGAACTTTTACTTTTTGAGATATATGCAAATACGTTCTGATGCCCCCCCCCCTTCTTTTGTTCTTGGATTACTAAAACTTAAGTAATTGAGATTACAATTATTTTCATTCATTACAAATTACAGCACTAGCTATAGTAAATAGTTTTCAATAAAATTAATATGTTATATTCAGATATATTTCATTAATGGTTTTTCTTTCCGGTCTAGAATTCAGGTTGGCTGCCCTGTTTGTTTACAATTCAGACGTTTTCCGTTGTAGAGTTATTAACTTGTAACTGAAAGATTTCTCATTACCGTTTGTATTTATTCACTTAATATTCGCGGTAAGATAGAGAATAAAGGTATATAACAATATTTATAGTAACTTTAATTTTCAATAAGGTTGGTTCTACACAATTTTTCGATATAGCAATGATAACATTTAAATTTTTCGAAAACTTCCCCTCTAAACCGGTCCGGTTTCAGTCACGAACGAACTTGATCTTTCTTTTTACACAAAACGATTAAATATCGAGTTTGGTAACGATCAAACATAAATGGCGAGCGCTAGAGAGTTAACAGACACACACACACACACACACACACACACACACACACACTCACACACACACACACACACACACACACACACACACACACACACACAAACAAACACACACACACACACACACAAACACACACACACACACACACACAAACACACACACACACACACACATATATATATATATATACAGTTTTGAACGGAACTAATTTTGGTCATCTCCTAGGTAGGATGGATGGACATTTGAAGAAAAATTTCGAAAATCGCGTCATAAATACGACCTCAATAGCTGATTTCTCCTAAGGGAAATCTGCTAAAATGTTAATGATTGCCTGATAGTCTTGAGGTATTGTTAAGTTAAGGTATTTCAAAGGGAATCGGTAGCTCAATGGTAGTGTCTTTTTGTAACCACAAGATCTCAAGATAAATCTCGCCCGGAGCAACTATATTTTCAGATTTTTTTTTACTTTCTTTTTCTAGGGCGTTTATTTAATATTAATAAATAAATGAAAAGTTGTTTTTAATTTTTGACATTTAATTTTTAACGTGTCCCATATATTTATAGAAAATTCAAAAGCTTTCTGGAAAAATATAATAGATATAAGGAAATATTTAATATTATACAAAAAATATATCATTATTAATTGAGTACATAAGTATATAACAATTATCAATTATAATACGGATATATTGATAACACATTGAAACGGTTTTATTTAGCTTTAACCGTAAATTTGTAATTATTTTATTTTATAGTTAATAATAATATTTAAAATTTTAGCAGATTTCCCTTAAGAGGTTGAGTACATTGAGGTTTTACTCATGACGGAATTATCGAAATTTTTCCTCAAATGTCCATCGATCCTACCCAGGAGATGACAAAAATAAGGTCCGTTCAAAATTATATATATATATATATATATATATATATTTGTCTGTTAACGCTCTAGCGGTCGCAATTTTTGTTTGATCGTTACCAAACTCGGAATTTAATCGTTTTATGTAAAAAGAAAGATCATGTACGTTAATGGCTGAAATCGGACCAGTGGGAGGGGGGGGGTTTAGAGGGGGGATTTTTGAAAATTCACAATATCTCCGTTATTATGCGTCGGATCGAAAATAGAATCAATCTTATTGCAAATTAAATTTACTATAAATATTGTTCTATACATTTATTCTGTATCTTGAATATTAAGCGAGATTTTGCATTTGTATTCTGTGTGTCGTCGTCAGGAGTCGGCTATGTTCGGGAATTTCCGCCGAGAGCTCTGGCGGCCGTTTCCATAACTATTCGTCCCTCTTGAATAGGTTTAGAGATACCTTACTACTACAGGTGTTATTGGGCAGATTTATCTACTGGAAAACGTCACGTGGGAAATCTGCTTAGTTTACGCTGCCCCTGCGTGACGAGCTTTTGTTTTACATAGAAATAGGGAATATATTTTGATACGAGATCAAAAGTGTGAATACCAGCACGCGGGAAATCTGCTTAGTTAACGCAGGCCCTGCGTGACTGACGTTTAGTTTAAATGTTCAAACCTACTTCATTTTACGTTCATCCGTGGTTGGTTAGTTTAATAATGCCATTTTATTGCTAGCCCTTAACATAACAGGGCCCAAAGAAGGTAAATATTATCGCCAATGTATTTGGTGGCATTGGTGGACAATTTATTCCACTTATAGCTCTGATCTAGGGTGTTTCATTATTTTTCTTCCAAAAGCATTGAAACCAAACGTTTGCGGGTCTGTGACTTTGGATGTCTAATTTCAGTAAAGAGAAAAAATTGGGCACCTTCCTTCTAATCTGTAATTTTGAAAAAAATATTTTAATGCATTTCATTTTAAATTATTTTATTTAAGCGTTTTATATATCAAAATAAGTTCTATATTCTTTCATAATAAAACCAGTTTTTACAAATTTTCTGTACTTCTAATATAAGTTGAGAAATTAGCTATTCTAGCAGATTTCTCTTAAGGGAAATCAGCTTTTGAAGTCGTACTCATGACGTGATTTTCAAAAATTTTCTACGCAAATTCAACGATAAATGCAAATACGCCATAAATTAAGATTTTTCTTTCATTACTCGAAAAGGTTTATGTTATTTACACCTTACTCTATATTGAAAGTTTTAATTGAACACTAATGATCGGGAATTCTGCTTAGTTTACGCAGCCCCTGCGTGAGGGGGTTTTTTTTTTTAGCTCTAGACATGAAAATTTTCTTTAACAGTTTTATACTTTTAAAATTGCAGGCCTTCTGTTCCGCTGCCATGAGCACCACCTACTTCATTCCTCCAAGAGCATCTGCAGTGGCTTTTCTACAATTAACAGAAATACATATATTTCTAATGTATATACTTTTATTTACACACACTCATACTTAATGACAAAGACTGACAGACCTACTTACTCAACTTGTAACACTCCCTTGACGATAAGACATATACTGACAGAATGCCGAAAACGACAACACCAGGACTTCCCCTACGACTTACAAGAACTATTGACGGAAGGCAGCCCACACATTAACAATATATTCTCATACTTACACAAAATTGAAATATACTGCTCAAAAATGAATAGGGATATTGGTTATTTTTTTCTTATCCTATTAATTTTAATTAAATCGACCTTAATTAAATAACTTTTTTATAGGGGGAAAAAGATAATAATTTCTATTAAATATTAATGATATTTATAATTAAAAAAAAATAAAAAAAATGCTAGGCCCCATAATACCACAAAACCTACCAATCTACCAATATCCCTATTCATTTTTGAGCAGTTTATATGATAACATTTAACATGCATTAATCATCCACCAACTGTATATGTATTTTTTTTTTTTTTTTTTTTTTTTGTTACTTGTTATTATTAGTATTACTGCTAAGTTATGTGCTACTATTACTTGTTGCTAAGGTATATGTTATTATTACTTGTTGTTTAGGTATTTATTATTGTCCCTTGTTGTTAATGTATTTGTTATTATTACTTTTTGCTAAGGAATTTGTTATTATTACTTGTTGCTAAGGTATTTATTATTGTTACTTGCTGTTAAGGTATTTTTAGTTATTATTTGTTGTTAAGGTATTTATTATTGTTACTTGCTGTTAAGGTATTTTTAGTTATTATTTGTTGTTAAGGTATTTATTATTGTTACTTGCTGTTAAGGTATGTTTTGTTATTATTACTTGTTGCTAAGGTATTTATTATTGTTACTTGCTGTTAAGGTATGTTTTGTTATTATTACTTGTTGCTAAGGTATTTATTATTGTTACTTGCTGTTAAGGTATGTTTTGTTATTATTACTTGTTGCTAAGGTATTTATTATTGTTACTTGCTGTTAAGGTATTTCTTGTTATTATTTGTTGCTAAGGTATTTATTATTGTTACTTGCTGTTAAGGTATTTCTTGTTATTATTACTTGTTGCTAAGGTATTTATTATTGTTACTTGCTGTTAAGGTATTTTTTGTTATTATTTGTTGTTAAGGTATTTATTATTGTTACTTGCTGTTAAGGTATTTTTTGTTATTATTTGTTGTTAAGGTATTTATTATTGTTACTTGCTGTTAAGGTATTTTTTGTTATTAAGGTATTTATTATTGTTACTTTCTGTTAAGGTATTTTTTGTTATTATTTGTTGCTAAGGTATTTATTATTGTTACTTGCTGTTAAGGTATTTTTTGTTATTATTTGTTGTTAAGGTATTTATTATTGTTACTTGCTGTTAAGGTATTTTTTGTTATTATTTGTTGCTAAGGTATTTATTATTGTTACTTGCTGTTAAGGTATGTTTTGTTATTATTTGTTGCTAAGGTATTTATTATTGTTACTTGCTGTTAAGGTATTTTTTGTTATTATTTGTTGCTAAGGTATTTATTATTGTTACTTGCTGTTAAGGTATTTTTTGTTATTATTTGTTGTTAAGGTATTTATTATTGTTACTTGCTGTTAAGGTATGTTTTGTTATTATTTGTTGTTAAGGTATTTATTATTGTTACTTGCTGTTAAGGTATTTTTTGTTATTATTTGTTGTTAAGGTATTTATTATTGTTACTTGCTGTTAAGGTATTTTTTGTTATTATTTGTTGTTAAGGTATTTATTATTGTTACTTGCTGTTAAGGTATTTTTTGTTATTATTTGTTGTTAAGGTATTTATTATTGTTACTTGCTGTTAAGGTATTCTTTGTTATTATTTGTTGTTAAGGTATTTATTATTGTTACTTGCTGTTAAGGTATTCTTTGTTATTATTTGTTGTTAAGGTATTTATTATTGTTACTTGCTGTTAAGGTATTCTTTGTTATTATTTGTTGTTAAGGTATTTATTATTGTTACTTGCTGTTAAGGTATTCTTTGTTATTATTTGTTGTTAAGGTATTTATTATTGTTACTTGCTGTTAAGGTATTTTTTGTTATTATTTGTTGTTAAGGTATTTATTATTGTTACTTGCTGTTAAGGTATGTTTTTTGTTATTATTTGTTGTTAAGGTATTTATTATTGTTACTTGCTGTTAAGGTATGTTTTTTGTTATTATTTGTTGTTAAGGTATTTATTATTGTTACTTGCTGTTAAGGTATGTTTTTTGTTATTGTTACCTGTTATTACTTTTGAAAGGGCAAATCACCTTCGATGTGGTGTCCATTAATAAATAAATTGAACTTTTATTTACCTTAATGGTGCCAGTGGGAGGGGGAAGGGAGTTTAAAGAGGGGAATTTAGAAAATTGAATAAACCTCAGTTAGTATACGTTGGATTGAATAATTGTATAGGACCAATCTTATTGCAAATTTAATGGTCTATATAAACGTCATTATATACTTATATTGATGAATTTTATTAGTTTGTAGGAAATTAGGTTGTCAACATTTTTCGATTCAACGCAAAAATATGGATTGGCCAAACATCTAGACTGGGCGAGAGCAGAGCGTTAAAAGGAAGAGATTAATATTGAGAGACGAAACACTGTGAAAGTAAAATAAACATAAGAATTCAAGGAATTTGATTTGTCGACCTTTTTCGATTCAACGCAAAGTAACTTAATATTTCCAAAGTAAATATATGACCTATTTACCTTCAATTAACCTATTTATGACAGAAGAGAAAAAAAAAAGTTTTAAATGGAGTGGAAATTCACAATATGTCCGTTTTAGCAGATTTCCCTTAAGGGGTTGAGTACATTGAGGTTGTACTCATGACGGAATTATCGAAATTTTTCTTCAAATGTCCATCGATCCTACCTAGAAGATGACGAAAATGAGGTCCGTTCAAAATTATACACACACACACACACACACACACACACACACACACACATATATATATATATGTCTGTTACCGCTCTAGCGGTCGCAATTTTTGTTTGATCGTTACCAAACTCGATATTTAGTCGTTTTATATGAAAGGAAAGATTAATTTCGTTAACGGCTGAAATCGGACCAGTGGGAGGGGGGGTTTAGAGGGGAGGATTTTCGAAATTTCGAAATATCTCCGTTACTATACGTCGGATCGAAATATTGTACAGAATTAATCTTATTGCAAATTAAATTTCCTATAAATGTTGTTATATACATTTATTCTCTATCTTGAATTTTAATCGAGATATTTGCATTTTTATTAAATCTGAGCGGCTAACGGACGGGTTACTTTCCCGCCAAAGGCTAGTTCGGCCGTTTCCTTAACTGCTTGACTCTCGTGAAATTTCTCTATTGTAAAACTTCACGTGGAAATCTGCTTAGTTTACGCAGCCCCTGCGTGACGGACTTTTTATGAGCCAGATTGAAAAAGTGTCACACAGAAGCTGCGTAAACTAAGCAGACTTCCCACGTGAAGTTTCACAATAGATAAATCTATATTACTTTAACACTTAACACCACCGTGAATATTAAGTGAACAGATACAAATGACAATGAGAAATATTTCAGTAACGGAAAGGGTCTGAATTTGTAATCAAACATCCAAACTCTCAGAACTGAAAGACAGAAATATTCTTGGCCGGAAAGAAAAACAATGATATATATCTGAATATAATATTTTAATTTTATTGAAAACCAATAACTGTAGCTAGTGCTGAAATTTATAATGAACCAAAATAATTTTCATCTTAATCACTCTAATTTTAGTAATCCAAGAACAAAATATGGATGGGGCATCAGAACGTATTTGCACGTATCTCATCACAAACAATATGTTGACCACAATATTTGGTAAATCAGCTTGGAATATGTAAGATGGTTCATGATATGATGGTTTATTCATAACGTGCGATAACAAAGTTGATTGAAGGCTGAAAATTAAAGAAATAGTAATCCGTTAATATTTGAGATCGAGCAAGAGTGTATAATAGCATCATTTATAGGCAATTTAATTTGAAATGAAGGTAAGCACATGAAGGAGTAAATATATCATCCTAATAATGCCAACCACCATCGCTGTGGGGCACAAAACTAAATAAATAAAAAATAATAATAATAATATAAATGTGCTAGTATATGAAGGCTCCAGGGGAAAAAGGGGCAAAGTTTATATTTTTCTGAAATTGAGTTTGAAACACAGTTTTATTCAGCTTTTGATGCTGAACACGATGGTGTGTTTGTTTTGGGGAAAAACGTGCTCATTGACATTGAAAAGCATGAGTGAAGATTACATGTGCCAGGGAAGTAGGGGCCAAGTCCACACGGTACTCGGGAAGATGGAGCCAAGTCCATGACTAGATGGATTTCGTTGCTGCAAAGTTGAGTGAATATTTCATCATTTTTGACTCAACAGATATAAAAATATGCTTGTCGAACAATAAATCTTATTAAATAAGTAAATCAAAGACCTAACAAAATTCTGCAAGAAAAAGGAGGCTGTAAAATACTTTTTGGAATTGCCGCACAGTGACATGGAGAAAAAAAGAAGGAATTGTTTAAAGACAAAAATTGATAAAAAGACATTGAAGAAAACTGATTCATTTTCACAAAATTTAAACATCAAACTCTCATTTTCAAAACCTTTTCCTCTATTTTTGCTATTTCATTCACATTCATATTTTCTTTCATTGACATAAATTATTAAAACTCATTTTAGTATTCATTTCTGAATCCCAATCTTCTGGATTGGGAAATAATCTTCAATATTATTCATACATATTCATCTTCCCTGGATTTTAAATACTGAAAACCTGGGGAAAAAAGAGCCAAGTCCAAAATATGCACTTTCTTCCCCAGTAGGTTTGGTGACTGATTATCAAAACGTTTTTTGTACAGAGAAGTAGCAGATGATTTTGAAAATGACAGCAATATTAGTGTTTCAGAATAGTTTAAATAGTTATATTCAAACAGTAAGAGATTTATTACCGGTAAACATGACAATTACAGAAAATTAAACTTTAAAAAGTGTCTCCTGAAAAATTTGTTCAGGTGGACTTGACCCCCTTTTTCCCCTGGAGCCTTCATATAGGAATAACATAATTTTTTTATTAAAACCATTTTAAATTGTTGTCTTTATTACTAGTCTAATGTTTATTAATTGTCTTTATTACTAGTATTTAATGATTATTTGTTGTATTTAATTTTTTATTTGTTGTTTCAGTTTTTGTTATTTTTCTATAATTTTGTTTTCATTTTACAATTTGAAACTTTGAGCCAAATCGCCAAGATGCGGGTGCTCCTGTATAAATAAATAAATTTGAGATAAGATTGGTTATGTACAATTAACACTCTCGTTTTCAGCTTTGAGTATACCCCCTTCCTCCTCATAGGTATTTTACCAAGGCATTGAGATTATACTGTGAGGTGAGATGGTTTAGAGGGGATAATTTTGCAAGTTCAAATATCTTCGTTATTATGAGTCGGGTCGAAGAATTGTCTAAAATCAATGTTATAGCACAATTAATTGCCTATAAATGTTGTTTGTTATATACACGTTTTCTCCATCATGAATATTAACCGAGATATTTTAATTTTTTAACTTTCAGCCTTTAGTAAACCACCACTCCTACTCATGTCACATTAACAATTAGCTGCTATATCACGAAATATTTTATTTTATTCTTAAAAGCTTTATATAGCTTTCAAGAGACCTTTATTATGCGAGACACATCCCTGCGTGATGTATTCAATTACGATTTTTCGTTCTTAACTGGGAAATATTTATTTTATCTATCATACTCGAAATGTAACGTTTTAAGTCATAATTGTTATTCGCTGAAATCTGACCTGGAATAGTGGGGGCTAAGAGGGGAGAGGTTGGGAGAATTCGAAAATTCAGAATATCTCCGTTATTATGAGTTGGGTCGAAAAATGATATAGAATCAATCATGCTAAACTGTTGCAATTGCAGATCTATGAATTTTTTTCGTAACTCAAATACTAAGGGAGTTAGTTATTCGTACATTATTGTTTTCTATCGTCAGTAACCTCGCTACCCCCATTCCACTCCAAAGGTTTTTAAATATAAATAAGGAATATGTGGTGAGATTAGATCACACGCGTGCTATTCTAGCACATGGGAAACCTACTCAGTTTACGAAGATGCTGCGTGACGGAATTTTTTACTTCCGACCACTATCTCTATACTATCCATCTTACTTAGTCGATATTGTTCAAAAAGTCCGTCACGCAGGGGCTGCGTAAATTAAGCAGATTTCCCACGTGCGTTGCAAATTTGCATTTATCTCAAAACGTGATTGTTCAATGATAACAATATTTGGTATATAGACTTCAAATAAAGTGCTTCATAACATAATAGAATATTGTTTATTTATTTCCTCTACATAGTAACCCTATGTGGAGGGATTTTATTTTCTGCACATCCCAAGCATATTTGCATTATATGTGCATTTTGTCAAAATTCTAACATTTTTTATATAATAATATATATACATATTAAATGTAAATAAGATTATAAAAACAAAACTTGATAAAATAAACAAAAAATATTAAATAGTACAATTAAATAACCGATAAAAATTACATAATATTAATTATATATTATTCTTTCCTCTCTCAGCTTAAGGATATTGTAGGATATTTCTTTTAATAAAAAAAAATATATTGTTAATACGAGATGAGTAGGACTGAGAGTTTACTGAAAGCCGAAAACTAACAAATGCAAATATCTCGGTTAATAATGAAGGTAATGAAAAAAACGTGCATAACAACATTTATAGAACATTACATTTGCAATAAGATTGGTTCAATACTATATATTCGATCCGACGCATAATAACGAAGATATTCCCCTCTTTAACCCCCCCCCCTTCCCACTGGTGCGAATTCAGCCATTAACGAACTTGATCTTCATTTTTACATAAAACGTTTAAATATCGCGTTTAGTATAGATCAAACAAAAATTGTTACCAAGGAGCGTTAACAGACATATATATAATTTTGAACGAACCAATTTTTCGTCATCTAGGTAGGATCGATGGACATTTGAAGAAATTCATATGTTGCTTGAAGGAATGCTTGTTGTTTGAAGAAATTGTTTTGAAAATCTCATCATGAGTTCAACCTCGATAGCAGAAAGAATAGAATAGAAACAAATTGTTGTTTTCTTTTTTTTTTTTTGTTTGTTACAATTACCATTTTATAACAATCATGTTTATAACACCCAGCTTCCGCTAGTCCATGGCCGTAAGCCTCGTGGGCAGACTCTTATACTGGATCCTGGGTTTCAATCTCTCTACAAATAACCAATTCTCAAATTAACCCGATATACATTTCACAATTGCTCAGCTGATATTAGGACAACAATACAAATTAAGTAGTTAGGCGTTACTTGAGATCCCCATGGCTTCAGTACTCACGGACCCAAATACTTGTTTTCCGGGGAAAGTGTCCCTGCATCCTACTTGAATACAAAAATTATTGGCTGACAGGGGATGTGTTTGGCACCATAGTCTTCTCTGGGATAGTTCTAATACTGGAAAACCTTTACAGGTTCGAGTATCATCTGGTTTCTGCGAACATTTTTTTTTTAAGATTAAGATTAAGAATTTTCGAAATCCTCCCCTCTAACCCCCCCCCCTCCCACTGGTCCGATTCCAGCCTTTAACGAACTTGATATTTTTTTTGTATAAAACGAATATACATCAAGTTTGGTTACGATAAGACAAAAATTGCGACCACTAGAACGGTAACAGAAAAATATATATACAATTTTGAACGAACCTCATTTCCGTCATCTCCTAGTTAGGATCGATGGACATTTGAAGAAAAATTTCGAAAATCGAGTCATGAGTACGACCTCAATAGCTTATTTCGCTTAAGGTAAATCTGCTAAAAGGCAGGTGTATGCAGTACCGGACTGGCCAGTTCGGGAGGTCGGCAAATACCGAGGGCCCACGAGCCTCAAAAGAAAAAAAAAATGAATTAATACCCTAAATAATATTTATTTACATTTGTACTGAGAGGTGTTTCTATTAGCAAATGTTACAATAATGCTATTCTAACTGTTTTTTTTCTTGTTTTTTTTTTTTTTTTTAAATAGGTAATGTTTTGTAAGGAACTAATGTCCTGAATTATTAAAATAAGTAAATCTAAATATATTAATTTTTGTAATAGCCTACAATTCTACAATGGATATTTCGATGAATTATCTATGCATATTGTATAAATAATTTCATAGCCATCAGCTACTGAATTTATTAATTTCAATTAAAAATATGCTAGTATATATATATATTTGTTATTATTTTTTTTATTTGGTTTGTGCCACACATCAATGGTGATTGGCAAGATCTCTGTTAGAATAGTATATTTATTCCTTCATGTATATCTTAGTTGTACTTTATTTATATATTATGGAAAATATTCCTTAAATATCTGAGTGTTTCTCATATCCGTGCTTTGTCTAAATGAATATAATAAAAGTTATCCAATTTAAATCTTTTTTAGTATGCTGTAGACCTATTCTATTGTATACTATATGTATTTGTAAATGTTTATATGTTTTAGATATATTAGTCTTTGTGAAATATATTGTCTGCTGTCAGTTAATAATTTCGTCATATCGTAGGGTATGTGAAGTTTTTTTCGTTGGATGCAGTATGTGTTTTATCGTTAGGTGTTTGTTGCAGTATTTGCATATAGGGTTGTCTGTCCTTGTCATTAAGTGTCTATGTGTCAGGTATGCATGGCCGATCCTGAGTCTGGCAAGAACTACTTCCTCCCGTCTAGTACTCCTATGGCTCGATGGCCACTCCTTAATAGTACTTTTGATACTCCGGAGGTGGTTCTTTACTTCCATCCTTTCTGATTGCCATTTGTTTAGGATTCGGTGGTGTATATGTCTCAGTATGTCTTTGTATAGTAAGTTTGTTTGTGTGTATTGAGTTTGTTGAGTAATTAGTTTAGCCTGGTAGTCTGCTGTCATACTTAGTCAAGGTCCTCGTGTTCTGGCAGCCAATATAGGGTAATTGTATTTTGGTATGTTTGTTGTTTATAAATTTCTTCTGTTATGTTTGCTATTGGGTGAGTGATGTAAATGTCTCGGAGGGTTAATAATGAACTTAGTGAATCTGAACAAATTAGTGTGTGTTTGGGCTGTGATGATGTAGTTGTCATGTTTTTAAGTGCCAACCAAACTGCGTGGAGTTATTAAATTGTTCACGCTTGCTATAGTTTATACTTCGGTATACGACGAAAGTTTATATAACGAACGTTACTCTAAATAACAAAATAAACAAATTTTGTTTTTTGCATATTTACTATATAACCAATAGAAAACTAAATATCGCTATATTTAATTTCAGGCCTCCCTTATAACCCCCACTCCTGCTCGTTCCTTACAATGTTGGTACAGTTTATAATCATAGGGCAGTTAATGCTGATTTACATATCAAATTTTGAATAGTTCGGTTCAATCTTTTGTGCCTAATTAAATTTTTGACTTGCTATAGTTTTTAGCGTACATCTCATATACACTTTGGTAGACGACAAAAGTATACATAACTAATGTTACTTTAAATAACAAAATAAACATGATTTTTTATTCGGATCTTTACCGAAAAAAAAATAGAATACGAAATATCCCCGATTTTTCATTTCAGGCTTTCCCTTTAACCGCCAATTCTTTTGTCTCTGAGGATATTAGTATAGCATATAGCCTAAAGTGGTTTAGTAGTAATATACGTAACAAGTTTCATAAAATTCTGTTCAGTAGTTTGGGTATGAAAAGATAACAATCAAACAAAAAGACACCAAAGCCACAAATTGCAGATATCGTGTCTATGGCATGTGAAACCAAAACGTATAGTGAAATTTCGAGAAAAAATGAATGTACAGACAGAGGTTTTATATATATATATATATATATATATATATATATATATATATATACAATTTTGAACGGAACTCATAATCTTTATCTCTTGGGTACGAGTAGATGGATATTTGAGGAGGTTTTTCGAAAATTAGTGTCATGCGTACTACCTCCATAGCTGCTTTCCATTAAGCTTAATCTGCTAAAACGTCATAGAACCATGCTATTGATGCTCTACAATCGTTACAGTATTCATTTTTTCGTAACACAAGTATTGAGCAACTTACACCTCCTTTCAGTCTTTAGTATACCCCCTTTCTTCTTATCGGTATTTTATCAAGACATTGAGATTGTAAAGTGAAATGAGATTATACCATAACGTGAGTGATATTCTTAGTATTGCCGCCCCTGCTGGACGGGCTTATAGCAGATTTCCCTTAAAGGATTGAGGGAGATACATGCAAATTTGTTACGTTCAACAATTGAGAATTTTCGTTCTTTACTAGGAAATATTTTTTTTCTATACTATACTCGACATTTAACTTTTTCAGTCATATTTGTTATTGTCTGAAATCTGACCTGGAATAGTGGTTGGGGGGGGATTCGAAAATTCAAAATATCTCCGTTATTATTTTATCCTGGTAGTCTACTGTCGTAAGTCCAAGGTCCTCGTGTCCTGGCAGCCAATATAGGGTAATTGTATTTTGGCATGTTTGTTGTTTATGAATTTCTTCTGTTATGTTTAGTGCTATTGGGTGAGTGATGTAAATGTCTCGGAGGTGTCATGATTTTATGTGCCAACCAAATTGCGTGGAGTTATTAAATAAAAAACTTGTTTTGTGTTATATATAGTATCAAACATTCCTCTTGGCGGGCTAATTTTGCCGAGGGCCCCTGGAGCTTCCAGTCCGGCGCTGGGTTACAGTTAAACGGTAGAACTGTTCTATATATGAAGTTTCAACATTCTAAGTCTATTAGTTATTGATTTATATGAGTACATATATAAGTAGGAACAATAATTCCTTTACTTCGTACATCGGAAGCAATAACGTTGGCTTAAAACGTTTCAGCAGTTTTTCTCAGCTAATTAGGTTGTAAGTAATTCTTTCTTACGGATTTTCAGTCTGAATATGTAGTAAGATGAAATCATTAATGATTTATACTAGCATGTGAGAAATCTGCTTAGTTTAGGCAGCCCCTGGGTGAGGGACTTTTTTAAATAATAAGAAAAGAGGGCATATATGGGAGGGGAGGGGGTTGTAGGGAGTGGGTGGGGTAGTTGAGAGGGTAGGGCACCCTTTTCCCACCCTTCGGAGAGAGTGGCACCCAAGCTGAAGCCCAAGTGGTCGTTGCTACTGGCAACAGGCCAAGTCCTTAGCTCTCTCCAGCTCCGGTAACGATCCGACCTTCCGTCCCTTTCCACCTTCCAACAGCCCTTCTCTTCAACCAAAATATCCTTCCTTTCTCAACCCTCAACTTGCTCCCTTACATTCACTCAGTAAAAACTCCATATTCCCATGGCTAAATTTCGACTAAAAACTGTCAAATTAATGAAAAACAACACAGTGTTGACAGATGATACTCAAACATTTCAAATAGACAAGGAAAAAGTGCGTCACGCAGGGGCTGCGTTACCTAAGCTCGTTTCCACGTATTTTCATGTATCCATAAACGTAAAAGCTCAATGAGAACAATATTTGGTATATAGACTTCAAATAAATCGCTACATAATATAACAGCTTATTGTTGATATGACATGAGTAGGAGTGGGGGTTTACTCAGGGCCAAATACTGAAAAATGCAAAAATCTCGGGTAATAATCAAGATAGTGAAAAAACGTACATAACAACATTTAAAGAACATTACATTTGCAATAAAGTTGTTTTATATGTCGCATAATAACGAAGATATTAATAATTTTCGAAATTCCCCCTCTAAACCCATACGCCAGCTGCTCGGATTTCAGTCATTAACGACCTAGTCTTTTGTTTTTACATAAAATAATTAAATTTTGTGTTTGGTAACGATCAAACAAAAATTGTGACAACTAGAGTGTAAACAGAATATGTGTAAACAGTATTGAACGGACCTCATTACCTCGTCTCTTCTGGGTAGGATCTATGGACATTTGAGAATTAGTTTCAAAAATCACGCCATGAGTACGACCTAAATAGCTGATTTCCCTTAAATAAAATCTGCTAAAAAATGTCCGTCACACCTGGGCTGCGTAAACTAAGCAGATTTCCAACTTGCTGACAGAACAAACTAATCTCATCTCACTGAATATTCTGAATATTTCTATGTAAAATATCGGAGACGTTTCGAATCTTTAACTTCACCCCACCTCTCATCACTAAACCCCCCTGGTCCGAATTCAGCCATTCAATAATATGATCTTTATTGTTTATTGAAACCAGAAGAAATAAACATTTTCGAGTTAACAACGTGAAGTCATAAATGATGAAGTCATTTCACATCGTATTTGTATATCTCTTACACAGAAAAAGTTTTATGAATACAATATTTCTTATTTAAGCTTCCAATAAAGTGATTGATGATATAGGCATCTTATTTTTAATATGATATGAGTAGGACGGGTCTACTGAAGTCTGAATACTAAAAGTCGTCACGCAGAGGCGGCGTTAGCTAAGCAGATTTCCCACGTGGTATAATAGATTCGTGATCTCATCTCACCACGTATTGACTATTATTATTATTATTTATTAACGTCCACTTTTTGCAACTCAGGCTAATTGGGACGGGTCATCTACAGGTTACCACCCTTTTCTAGCCAGGGTGGGATTTTAGGATGTTATTTAATGAATTTCGTCACTAAATAATTTCCTTTGCCCAGGCGAGAATCGAACTCGCCACTCTAGGTTTACCATGTGAGATAAAGGTCAACGCTTTAACTCGCATGGCTAACCTGAGCCCCGTATTGACTATTTATATGTCGAAAACCGATGAGTAAAAGGGGTGGGGATACTGAAGGTAGAAAACAAGAATGTACCAATAACTCGCTTAATACTTGAATTATGAAAAAATGTATAGCACTACAATTGTAGAGCATCAATAGCTCATATACGATTCATAATAACGGCGATATTTTGAATTTTCAAAATTCGCTCTCTATTCCACCCCCCCATTTCAGCCATTAACTAATACAATCTTTAGTGTGTAATGAAACTGTTAAATCGAGTATTGTTAAAGAAGAAATACATTTTTTTTATTCACGATCTCAATATCTTAATTGATGGCATCATCGCACTACGTAGTTGCATGTATGAATGTCTCTGAACAACAGATTTTTTGTTTCATAAAACTGAGTTCAATAGAGAAGAAATGTTGAGCTCATTCAATAATGTATGTCAATTTTCTGGTAAGCTATTTCTTCTGTTTCGAAATTGAGTTTTTCTCTTCTGAGCTACCGCCTCACGTATTGGCATGTATCACTCACAACGATTAGCCTTATAATGTTGAAATCACATAATTGGGATTGTCATAACTTGGTTTTGTGCAACTTCGCTTTTGATCTACACCGACTAAGGAGGAGGTTACTGAAGGCCGAAAACTAAAAAATGCCAATATCTCGGCATCAAGATAGAGAAAAAAACGTACATTACAGCATTTATAGAGCATTCAATCAAATTGATTCTATACAACTTTTAGATCCGATGCATAATAACAGAGATATTAACAATTTTCGAAATTTTCCCCCTCAAACCCCCGTCCCACTGGTCCGTTTTTAGCCGTTAACGAACTTGATATTCATTTTTATATATATGATTAAATATCGACTTTGGTAAACATTAAACTAAAATTGCTTTCGCTAAAGTGTTAACAGACAAATATATATATATATATATATATATATATATATATATATATATAAAATTGTAACCTCGGTCTGTACATTGATTTTTTTCGCGAAATTTCACGATAACTTTTCGTTTCACATGCCATAGACACCATAACTGCATTTTGTTTCTTTGGTGTCTGTTTGTTTGTTACCTTTTCACGCATAAACGGCTGAACCGAATTTTATGAAACTTGGTATGCGAATTACTACTAACCCAACTTAGACTTTAGGCTATATTCATATCCTCTGTGACGAACAGGAGTGGGGGTTATAAGGGAAGCCAGAAATTAAAAATAGCGATATTTCGTTTCCTATTGGTTTTACGGCAAATATGAACATAACAAAAGTTGTTTATTTTGTTATTTAGAGTAACTTTTATAATGTACACTTTTTTCGTATACCGAATTATAAACGAGATATACGCTAAAACCTATAGCGGAAGTGAACAATTTTATTTGGGACAAATGACTCAACCGAAATAAATAAAACTAGGTATCTGTATTAGCACTAACGCTTTCATAATAACAAGCCATATCAACATTTCTAGGGACGGGCAAGAGTGGGGGTTATGAGGGAAGCCAAAAATTAAAAATAGCGATATTTCTTTTCCTATTAGGTTTTCGGCAAATATGAACATAACAAAAGTTGTTTATTTAGTTATTTAGAGTAACCTTTTGTTATGTACACTTTTTTCTTATACCGAATTATAAACGAGATATACGCTAAAACCTATAGCGGGAGTCATCTATTTTATTGGGCGCTAATGATTGAACCGAACTTAACAAAACTCGGTATGTCAATTACCATTAATTCTTCCATGAATATAAGTTATATTAAAATGTTTAGGTTAGAACGGGAGTGGCGGTTATAAGGGAGACCTGAAATAAAAATTCGCGATATTTCATTGTCTATTTGTTTTTCGACAAACATGCACATAACAAAAGTTGTTTACTTTGTTATTTAGATTAACTTTTTTTTTTGTATACATTTCTCCAGGAACAATGTGTGGAGCAAGTAATTTGTGTAGAAATATTGATATGTTCAACAATTCATTCCTATTTGAACTATCAGGTACCTCAGCTGGAAAAATTAATTCAAATCAATGTTAATATTTTGTCCTTAATAGCTGAAATCTATGCATAATGCACAGAAGACGGGAAATATGACAATTTGGAGGACAGTGAAGACTTACATAAAAAATTAATTTTATTATTAACAAATGCCAACGACGGGTATTAACCCTAAACACTGGGACGGGTAAATGTCAAAATATTGCACTAAGTAAAGCATTGCCAAAATAATACTATCACCATTCAGCCTCAAATCAATTCCCGAGCGAAGCCGGGTATCTGAGCTAGTATATATATATATATATATATATATATATATATATATATATATGCAGTAATGAATGGACCTCATTTTTGTCATCTGAGAGTAGGATCAAGGGGCATTTGACGAAAGTCTTGCGAGGACGGCCTCAATAGCTGATTTCCCTTACGAGGAAATCTGCTAAAATTGTGGTTAGCCGGGGAATTGCAGAAGTGATTGAGTGCTCCGGAAAATGGAGAGATATTTGGCACACGATGTTTCTTCTATTGGAATCAAGTATATTTTAAATACTACACACACACACACACACACACACACACACACACTCGACACGCACACGCACACAACCTTTATTTAAGCCGGACTAACCCAGTAGTTTCTCGTCCAAAAACAACAATTAACCTAACCTGTTTTAAATATATCCACGCGAGTATGTGTGTGTATGTGTGAGTACAACTGTAGAAAATGTTTCCTTTTCATTAAGAACTGAGGAAAATGAGAAAAACCACAACAATTTTATTACTATTGGGCCCTTATAATAATATTTTGATTATGAAATCTTCATTTATATGAATATTTAACTACATACTTACATAATTGCATATATAGAAGTACATTAGATTGAGGTTAACTGTGTAGGACGTGGAGAGATATATTCATACATTGAACAGATTTAATTTTTGTATAGCTAGCGAACAACAGAGTTTCTGTTTCACAAACCTGAATTCAATGGAGAAGAAATGTTGAGCTCATTCAATAATGTCTCTTAATTTTCTGGTAAACTATTTCTTTTGTTTCGAAATTTAGTTTTTATCTTCTGAGGTGGCAGTGTTCGTTTGACAAATTTTCGAGCTTGAACTACCTCCGAAGTTCATCAGAAATTACTATGACTTATAATGATTGAGCTTATAGGTACTATTATGTATATTTAGATCCAAAATAAATAAATAAAACGCAAACCTCACACACGCATATATATATATATATATATATATATATATATATATATATATATATATATTTATATATTTATGAATTCGTACGTTGAGTTTTCAATAATAAACATTTATCAATAGTATAATACATTTATTTTGGAAGCACTACAAATATATCTCGCCATTCAACAGTACAGCAATGTCTTCGTGTTGTAAATCTCATATCTGAATCTATCGAGCGAAAAGAGCATTGCACATTAGGCTTTCTTGATGTAGCGCAAGCTTTTGAGGGTTTGGCATGACGGTTTACTCTATAAGCTCAAGCTACTCCTTCCCAGCACATTTCGCCTTATACTTAGATCCTAACTTTCTAACAGATTTTTTCTAGTCTGTCAAGGAAACGAATACTCAGATTACTAACCTGTGGATGCAGGAGTTGTCCAGGGCAGTGGCTTAGGACCACTACTGTATCTTATACACATTTGACATCCCTACATCACCAACAACTCTCCTAGCTATCTATGCAGATGACACAAACATTTTGTCATCCTTACTCGATCCTACTACTGCTTCGAAGAATCTCCAATTCCACTTAACCAAGATCGAAAAATTGTGCAATGCAAGGCGCATAAAGATCAACGAAAGTAAATTTCACCAAATCACTTTTTCTCTTCGGCGAAGTTCCTGTACTCTTGTTTATTTCTACAATATTCCTTTACCACCAGCCGATTATGTAAGCTATCTTGGACTAAATTTGGACCCCAGACTTAATTGGAAATCCCACTCAATAATTTGAAAGTCCGCCACGCAGGGGCTGCGAAAGCTAAGCAGATTTCACATGTGAAGTTTTACAATTGAAATCTGCAGACTGGTAACACAATACCACCGTGATTAAATACAAACGGCAATGAGAAATCTTTCAGTCAATTAAAATAAATTCCCAACTGAAACGGCTTCTGAATTGTAAGAATAATTTATTTTTTAATAACTCAAATTTTAGTAGTCCAAGAACTATAGAAGGGGAGCAGAACGTATTTGCATAAATCTCACAAAGTAATGAAGGTAAGGTAAGGTTAGAAGAAGCTTTTACCTGAGCCGAGTACTGGCGGAAATGGCCGATCTAATCCGAACTATACCCGACCACAGACTTCATAAAAATGCAAATATCTCGGTTAATATTCATGATAGAGAATAAATGTGTATGACAATATTTATAGTAAATTTAATTTGCAATAAGATGGATTCTGTGCTATTTTTCGATCCGACGTATAGTAACGGAGATATTTCGAATTTTCGATAATCCTCCCCTCTAAACCCCCCCCCTCTCACTGGTCCAATTTCAGACGTTAACGAACTTGATCTTTCTTTATACATAAAACGACTAAACATCAAGCTTGGTACCGATCAAACAAAAATTGCGACCGCTAGAGCGGTAACAGACAAATATACAGATAGATAGATCTATATATATATATATATATATATATATATATATATATATATATATATATATATATATACAGTTTTGAACGGACTTCATTTTCGTCATCTACTAGGTAGGATCGATGGACATTTGAAGAAAAATTTCGAAAATACCGTCATGAGTACAACCTCAATAGGTGATTTCCCTTAAGGGGAATCTTCTAAAAGACAGGAACTTAACAGACAATTCAGACAACTTTACGGACTGCTAAATAAAAGATCTCACTTGTCTACCGAAAAAAAACTAACAATATACAAGATACTACTTAAACCCATTTGGAAATAAAAGTGTGGGTTACAGCTAAACTTACGAACATCAGACGCATCCAGACTTTCCTATCCAAATTCCTGCGCACCATAGTAGATCATCCACATTATATCACCAACCACACCCTCCATAAAGGTCTAAATATCCCATTTCTAAAGAACCTAATTCACTTAAGATTCAGAAAATTCCACAGCAGACTATCTAGTCATCCTAATCCAGAAGTCCTAGCCCTTTCCAGTACCACTCATCCATATTCCCCTCCACGGCGCCTCAAGAGACAATGGCCCAGAGATCTCCTATAGAAGTGAAAAGTGAAGTGATAGCAGTGGCTATTTTCTTATCAAGTGCCATTCCTCCTTAGCTCTTGACTTCCTTGCCAGGCAGGGAGAGGCTGCTCCTCTCATTGTGGTGAATAGGTGTGGCTTATGTCGAGAGAGGTGGAGGACGATTGAATTGTACATATCACATTACTAAATGCATTGAAATGCAAACTGTAATATTCTTAATAAAATAAAATATTAAAAAAACAAACGAATATGTATCTTGTGAATTGCAAAGGTAAAATATTTAAAAAATCGAATTTTAAGCAGATGTAGTTATTTAAAACATCCTTTATAGAAATGAGAGAAAAAAGCGCCACGTACCACTATATAATAAACTTAGTGTGGCAATGTTTATGACAGAAGAAATATTAGATAAAAAGGTCCCAGAAGGTTACTCGTTGCTGTGTGTCGTGTTGCCGAAGTGCAACATATATAGTGTGACAGCTTCACCAGTCATTTACTAATTATAGTCACGGGAAAGCTTTTGCTTGAATTATATATAAAAGAAAGGAATACTTCGAGGGGTCTTGATAGCCAGATGTAAACAGAGTTTGAACAATTATAGGAACCACCAAGTTCAATCACTGATGTTCAATCAGTCGACTTTTAATTTTCACCTGATGAGCGGCGAATCGAAGAACAACACCGGCGTAATACTGAGAAAAATATATTAATTCTCTTGTATACATTTTATTTCGTGGAAAATGTTTTTATTTGGTGAGTGGATTAATCATCTGCAACCTATATATGGATAACTGATAAATGATATCGTATCCCTTACACCTACCCAACAATTAAAAATCTTTCACACCTGATATTATTTGTTTGTAACCATTTTGTAGATTTTATATATTTCAGCATCATGAGGTGGAATTTTCTGTTTAACTGTTCGTTTTTTGATAAGGCGCTAATTACCTGTCTGAAGGATCCGAGTTTTTAACCCAAATGTGCTCGTTAATTTACCTGTAGCTCTAAAGGCAGGGGGCTACATTATTTTATTTATTTATTTATTTTTACCTTAACTCTTTCCCTTAGCCCCCTTCAGCATGGGATCTACATAAAAGAATTAGTACTTATATCACCATTTACAAATTGGTATAATATTCAAAATACGTATGAAAATCTATATGAAGCCCATGCGTTCTTTGCCGTCAATGAACATTATTCATCTTTCTTCTGGAGCAAATAAATATTTTATTGGCGTTAGAAATTGGAGTTTAACATAATATAGACCAATAAGTTATTTATTCAACATTAATAGTTACAAATTATGTATATTTTATTAGATTGAAATTCTAAATTTCTGGTTCAGTTGTGCTGATCAGTCTTAGAAGAGTTCCTGCATTATAGATTTGGTGTTACTTGGTGGTCCTCCAACGATGGTTTTCGCTGAGATTTTGAGAGCCTAAGCTCTGGAACTACGCTCTGGTCACCTAGAACAAAAAAAAAAATATGCGAAAATATTTATTCTGGTTTTTTTCGATGTATAACTATTACATAAACATTGTACTTGGCTTCACATTTCGTTAATTGGAACCAACATTAGTTTTTCGAAATGTTTATCAATTTCACTTAGGGTTTGTCCTGAAAGTAGTTCCATTTTTTGTTATCTATCATATGTTCAATTATTTATTTCATGCAACACAAAGGGTGAACAAACACTAATAACATGATTCCTAAAAGTAGCAAGGAAAGACAAAGTAGCAAGGAGACTCAAGAATCACGTAAGAAATACGACGCAGGACGTATTGAGCGAATCAGATTTAGAAATGATTGAGCCAATAACAAGTGAACGACCATTCTTCTCAACCTGGAAATCGTCTAAAATTCAAATTTATTTCAGCCTAAACTCTGACAAGAAAAAAAAATTTGTTACCACCAGCTTTAAAGTATGAATTTTTAGAGTTAAAGAAAAAATTTACGAGTAACGTCTGGGTTTTCACAGATGCCTCCAAAGTTGAGAAATCCTCTTGTGGATACTCGTGGATTACTGGGAACAAGGCAATGAGGTGCAGTATAAGCTCTGTAAATTCAATTTTTACTGCTGAGTTGATGGCGATAAGCCAAGACTCATACAGCTCACTCTAAAGTCTTGCCAACCCGAAGTCACGATGTTACCTCACAGACCTAATAAAAGGCCATGTAAAATCCCAGAAAAAAATATATCACTTGATTGAGTTCCCTCACATTTTTGTTTGGAGGGTAATGAAATGGAGGATTTGGAAGCTCGTAGTGCTTGAGAAGATGGAACTAGAGTAACCTTCATCTCCCCAGTCAACTGGAAAAGAGAGTTTCAAAAGCTCATGCTTCAAAGGTGGAAGTTGGACTGGTCGAAAAAACACGACAATAAACTGTGACAAGTCAAAGAAATTACTGAGCGATGGAATACTGTAAGTAGAAAAATCCGAAAAGAGGAGGATGTTCTTGCCCGTGTCCGAATTGCGCACACAAAATTAACACATAGTTAATTATTGCAAGGCATATTCCCAGCAACCTGCGATTGTTGTAATGCCCATATTACCGTCTTACATATTTTCCTCAATAGTGAGAAATACGATCTGGACCCCCTAGGTAAGATCGTTGGACATTTGAGGGAAGTTTTCGAAAATCGCATCATGACTAAAACCTGAATTGCCTTAAGGGAAACATGATTAAACAATCATCAGACCAAGAGTGAAACGTGAACTGTCACCAAGAAAAGCCGTCTGGAGAGCGAGCCCTCTCCGGTCTTATATAGAAGAGCCCTAAGACGCATCGATTTTCCAGAAGTAATAAACGCTAATTTTCATCAAATCAAAAGAACAAAATAACTGTGTAAATCTTCTAACACCATTTTAAACCAGTCTGTATACAGGTTACCTTTCGGACTCCATAAGTCCTTACCCGGATCATCCGGCCACCGGTAACATTCTCACAATGTCGCCTAAATACCATCAGAAATTGAAGGTCCTAACAAAATGAAGATTCTTGAATTACTTTATAATGCATCCAAAAGATCGAAACGAAGTATTCCCCATCATAATCTCCCACCGAATGTGCATCTTAAAACTAACCTCTCACAGTCATAAATGACTATAACTTGAAATTAGTTTCAGTGTTCAAAGAGGTACTTTGGTGGTGATCATTTTCGTCATCGGCAACGCGATGTAGCGTTGGAACGACTGGCTTTATGGCAAACTGCCATGTTCAAAAGGTCTAAGCATAACTTCGTTTCGATCTTTCGGATCTATTCAGCTAGGCGTGTACTACACGTGAGCTTTGACTCCAAGTGCTAGCCTAGGACAATGTTGAGTAAACGGACATGTATTATAAAATGTATTTCCAAACACCTATCGGATACGGCACTGAAGCCAAGTTCTGCTTTGGGCTGTCTCTCATAACCAGATACCTTTCTCAGGGCACTAATCTCCAGGTTAGATGGAGGCTTACAGATCACGGTAGGCAGTAAGAGAAAAAAGAAAAGGGAGGGAGAGGACGGGAGAGAAGCGGGAGTGAGAGGGGGGGGAGAGAGAGAGAGAGAGAGAGAGAGATAGAGAGAGAGGGGAGAGAGAGAGAGGGGGAGTGAGAGAGAGAGAGAGAGAGAGAGAGAGGGCGGGGGAGAGAGAGAGAGAGTGAGAGAGAGAGAGAGAGAGAGAGAGAGAGAGAGAGAGAGAGGGGGGGGGGAAGAGAGAGAGAGAGAGAGAGAGAGAGAGAGAGAGAGAGAGAGAGAGAGAGAGAGAGAGAGAGAGAGAGAGAGAGAGAGAGAGAGAGAGAGACAGACAGACAGACAGACAGTCTGACAGAGACAGACAGACAGAAGAAGAATTGTGGAACGTAGTACTGATTCACTTTTGAAGGTTTCCTGCGGGCCAGATAATACTCGTAAAATAAATTAAACTGCACAATCAAGTTAACTTGCTTAACTTAAAGTTGCGTTAAGTAGTAACTGCACAAGAAACCTCCTTAGGACTCTTCTTTAAAACTGGCTGTAGACATTTGTCATAATCATTGAGGAAATGAATTCTCGTTATTGAAAATTGAGAAAATTATGTGGATTCATCGCATTTCCTTCAAATGCTTAAAAAAAGAAAAGGGTTCAATTACGAATGATTTAACAGCTTTTAAAAACACCTGATACAAATTTTACGCCTTTAAAAATTAAACAAAAAAAATCAAGCTTGATCTTCATTTAATCTACGTTTAATTATTCGCCAAAAGCTCGTTGGAACCGTCTACCCCGTCGTCCAAAACATCGATTTTACCCAGGGAAAAAAAGAGGACCTAAAAGAATCGAGGGAGGGGAGGGAAGGGTATACGATTAAAATACTTGCCTGGGAGAGAGCTCGGATGGGCTGGGACCAATGAGAAAGTAAAGAGGGCCTCAAGCATGGTGGCTTGGAGTTTTTTAGGTTGGTGGGAGGCTGAGAGGGGGGGGGGGACTTCTCCTTCCCCTAGCAGCACGGGGGATAGGGGCTCTCTACAGCTCTGATCGATAATCCAAAAACACGCTTCATTATACGCCACTTGGAGTTCCCACTCGCATACATTGCCCGCAGGCAAGGAGCTCCTACACCTACCCTCTCCCAATACATATTCACACCAACGTCTCTCTCACACTGGGCAATCTCACTTACACCCAGTCTCTCTATCTGTCTCTTTTACTTCATCAATTGACCAATTTTTTAGCAGGTTTCCCTTGAGGGAAATCAGCTATTGCTATTGAGGTCATCTCAGGTTAGCCATGCGAGTTAAAGCGTTGACGATTCACGCCTGGGCAAAGGAAATTATTTAATGACGAAATTCATTAAATAACGTCCTAAAATCCCACCCTGGCTAGAAAAGGGTGGTAACCTGTAGATAACCCGTCCCGATTAGCCTAAGTTGCAAAAAGTGGACGTTAATAAATAAATAAATATTGAGGTCGTACTCATGACGCGAGTTTCAAAAATTTCTTCAAATGTCCATCGATCCTACCCAGGAGATGACGAAAATAAGGAGTATATATATATATATATATATATATATATATATATATATATATATGTGTGTGTGTGTGTGTGTGTGTGTGTGTGTGTGTGTGTGTGTGTGTCTGTTAACGCACTAGCGGTCGCAATTTTTGTTTGATCGTTACCAAACTCAAAATTTATTCGTTTTATTTAAAAAGGAATATCAAGTTCGTTATTGGCTGAAATCGGACCAGTGGGAGGAGGGTTTAGACGGGGGATTTTTGAAAATTCTAAATATCTCCGTTATTATGCGTCGGATCGGAACTATAAATATTGTTCTATACATTTATTCTGTATCTTGAATATTAACCGAGATATTTGAATTTGTATTCTGTGTGTGGTCGGAAGGAGTCGGCTATGTTCGGGACTTTCCGCCGAGAGCTCTGGCGGCCGTTTCCGTAACTGTTCATCCCTCGTGAATAGGTTTAGAGATCCCTTACTACTAAAGTTGTTATTGGGCAGATTTCTCTACTGTAAAACTTCAGGTGGGAAATCTGCTTAGTTTACGCAGCCCCTGCGTGACGGTTTTTTTTTTTCTTTTCCGCCAAGACCCTAAAACTCAATCATTTGCCGTCACCAGAGAAATAAAGCGATGTCCAAAAATGGATACCTTAAAAAGTCTGCCACGCTGGAGCTGACCTAACTAAGCAGATTTCCCACTCACTGGATGACGCCCGACCAGTAGAAATTCATCTTTCTTCCGGAGCAAATCAATAAATTATTGATCTTAGAAATAGGAGTTTAACATAATGAAGTTTAGTAGAGAAGAAATGTTGGGCTTAGTCAATAATATTGGTTTAGTCGAATTTTTCAAATAGATGCCAGACCTCATTGTCGTTACCTCTTAGGTGGGATCGATAAAATTACTGTTAGGATTTCGACAATTTTGCGAAAATCGTGTCAACGCCTAATCACTATTCGAGTTCCCTTAAAGGACGTTTTCTGAACATTAGTAATAAACTTGAGTACTTCACACATCATTCTGTATTTACTAATCACGTGCAGGGGTGCCAGTGGCAAAGCGCTAGATTACTTTTCCAAGATCTAGTACAGAGATCCCACTTTAGATTTTATATAGCTCAGATTTGAATATGGACTTCTATCTGTTCAACCGACATCCACTGAGCACCGTGATGCAGTTTTGAGGTAACTTGAATAAAGAAGTGTTGTTACTTGCATATATGTTCTGCAATGGGACCACAAGACAGCGGGAAATGCTGACGACCAGAACTCATATAAAGCCAATTTAGCAGATTTCCCTTAAGGGAAACCAGCTATTGAGGTCGTACTCATGGCGCGATTTTCGAAAAATGTCTTCAAATGTCCATCGATCCTACCCAGGAGATGACGAAAATGAGGTCCGCTCAAAATTGTATATATATTTGTTTGTTACCGCTTTAGTGGTCGTAATTTTTGTCTTATCGGTACCAAACTCGGCATTTAAAGGTTTTATGCATAAAGATAGATCAAGTTCCTTAATGGCTGAAATCGGACTAGTGGGAGGGGGGGGTGGGTTTTCGAAAATTCGAAATATCTCCGTTATCATACGTCAGATAAAAAAATAGTAAAGAACCAAACTTATTGCAAATTAAATTTACTATAAATATAATATTGTTCTATACTTTTATTCTCTATCTTGAATATTAACCGAGATATTTGCATTTTTATTATTTTTATATAACGCACGAGTGAGTTTCCCGCCAAAAGCTAGGTCGACCGTTTCCCGTCACTGCTCGGCTCTCATATGGAGATTTCTTTATTGTAAAACTTCAAGTGGGAAATCTGCTCAGTTTACGCAGCCCCTGCGTGACGGACTTTCATCTTGTCTTTACTTACTTCATTCATGAGTTTAATGTGTAGAAGGAAATAATATTAACTGAACCATATAACTTATACAAATAGAATTTCTTAAGCTGCTATTACAAATATGCCACCCCCTGTATTAGTGTAGCAAATACTGCTCTACTTTATTCAGGTCAAGAGTATAGATCAATTGTAAAACTCCTCCATGCAGAGGCTGCGTAAACTAAGCAGATTTCCCTCGTGAAGTTTACTAATAGATAAATCTACATACTGCTATCACAACGCCACCCTGAATATTAAGTGAATAAATACAAACAGTAATGAGAAATCTTTTCCCTCCCTACGGGAAGCATACGAAATGTAAAAAACATGTCTGCCAACCTCTCATCGGAAAGAAAAACAATTACTGAAATATATCAGAATATAACATAGTAATTTAATTGAAAACTATTTAATACATCTAGTACTGTAATTTATAATGAATCAGAATAATTTTAAACTCAATCAATCAAATTTTAATAGTCCAAGAACTTAAGACGGGAGGGGGATCACCAAAACATATTTGCATGTGTCTCATATAATAAAGGTCTCTTGAAAACAATATTTGGCATTTAAGCTTCAAATAATTTGGTTTATTATATTATTGTAATGTAACACGAGGAGAAGCGGGAGTTTGTTGAAGGCTGAAAACTGAAAAGTGCAAATACCTTGGTTAATATTCAAGATAGAGAATAAACGTATAAGACAATATTTATAGTAACTTTAATTTGCTATAAGAATGGATTTATAGAATTTTTTTTATTTTCAATCTTTTGAACCCCCCCCCACATTTCCGGTTGAAGCCAATAATGAACTCAATCTTTCTTTTTACATAAAACGATTAAATATCAAGTTTGATAACGATCAAACAAAAATTGCGTTAACAGATATATATATATATATATATATATATATATATAATTTTGAACTGATTGCATTTTCATCATTTCCTGGGTAGGATCGACGGACATTTGAAGACATTTTTCGAAAATCGCGTCACGAGTACGACCTGACTAGCTGATTTCCCTTTAACTAAAATATGCTAAAATTGCTCGAATAATATTTTTTAGCTCTGTGGTTACAAGGCTTAGAGATTGGTGTTGTATCAGTGACCCGCTCAACAACGTAAGGCAAGCGAGTAGCAACTTGAAAGCAGGAAGTAGCAACTTTGGTTTGTATGGCAACATAATACGGCAGTGAATGCGTCAAGGTGATCACTTTATCTCCTCAAGGGTGGCACTCATGGGCAAATGAGCAGAATGATAAAGGCCGCCACACACGGGGGTGCGTAAACTAAGCAGAATTCCAGATCATTAGTGTTCAATTAAAACTTTCAATATAGAGTATGGTGTAAATAACATAAACCTTTTCGAGTAATGAAAGAAAAATCTTAATTTATGGCGTATTTGCATTTATCGTTGAATTTGCGTAGAAAAATTTTGAAAGTCACGTCATGAGCACGACTTCAAAAGCTGATTTCCCTTAAGAGAAATCTGCTAGAATAGCTAATTTCTCAACTTATATTAGAAGTACAGAAAATTTGTAAAAACTGGTTTTATCATGAAAGAATATAGAACTTATTTTGATATATAAAACGCTTAAATAAAATAATTTAAAATGAAATGCATTAAAATATTTTTTTCAAAATTACAGGTTAGAAGGAAGGTGCCCAATTTTTTCTCAAACATTTGGTCTCAATGCTTTTGGAAGAAAAATAATGAAACACCCTAGATCAGAGCTATATGTGGAATAAATTGTCCACCAATGCCACCAAATACATTGGCGATAATATTTACCTTCTATGGGCCCTGTTATGTTAAGGGCTATCAATAAAATGGCATTATTAAACTAACCAACCACGGATGAACGTAAAATGAAGTAAGTTTGAACCTTTAAACTAAACGTCAGTCACGCAGGGCCTGCGTTAACTAAGCAGATTTCCCGCCTGCTGGTATTCACACTCTTGATCTCATATCAAAATATATTCCCTATTTCTATGTAAAACAAAAGCTCGTCCCGCAGGGGCAGCGTAAACTAAGCAGATTTCCCTCGTGAAGTTAAACAATATATAAATCTACATATTGGTAATACAATACCACCGTAAATATTAAGTGAATAAATACCAACGGTAAAAAGAGATCTTAGAAATAATAAGAAAGATTGGACCTTATTTTCATCATCTCCTGGGTAGGACCGATGGACATTTGAAGAAAACTTTCGAAAATCACATCATAGTACGACCTCAATAGCTGATTTCCCTTAAAGGAAATCTGTTACAACAGATGTGTAGATGGAAGCAATGAGTGGGGAAGGGGAGCAGTTTCTGGAGGCTGAAACGAATGAATAACTCGCTGAATACATGAGTTACGGAAACATAAATAGCACAACTATTGTAAAGCATCAATAGTTTAACAAGATTGGTCCTATAATATTTTACGATACGACTCATAATAACGACAGTATTTTAAATTTTTGAATCCCCCCTATCTCTAAACCCCCACTATTCCGCCTCCGACTACATCCAATAACAAATATTATCTTTAGTTTTGACTGAAACAGTTAAATATCGAGTATCGAATAGATCAACGAAACATCTTCAAAACTAGAACGTAACGTCTTATTAATTTGATGAGGTCATCACGCACTGAATTTGCATATATCTCGAATAAAGTAGTTCATGATGTATCAGTTTATTGTTTATGTAACATGTGCAGGAGTATACAAAAGGCTGAAAACTAAAAAATGCAAATATCTTGGTTAATAATCAATATAGTGAAAATACGCATATAACAACATTTATTGGACATTTTATCGGCAACAAGATTTGATCCGTACACTTTTTTGATCAGACTAATAATAGTGAAGATATTTCGAATTTTCAAAATTCCCCTCTAACCCCTTCTCCTTCCCCCCATCCTGTATTCGGCTGTTAACAAACTTGACCTTTATTTTTACACAAAACGTATAAATATCAAGCTTGGAAACAGTCAAACCAAAATTACGACAGCTAGAGCGTTAACAGACAAATATATAAATCTATATATACATATAATTTTGAAAAGATCTCATTTCTCAATAATAATATCTTGGTTAATATTCATGATAGAGAAATATGTATATAACAGCATTTATAGGACTTACAATTTGCTATAAGATTGGTTATATAACTTTTCGATCCGACGTATGATAACGAAGATATTTCGAATTTTCGAAATTCCTCCGCTCTAACCCCCCCCCCAACCCCCTCAGATATCGGCCGTTAATGAACTCGATCTTTTATTTTTCATAAAACGTTTATATATCAAGTTTGGCGACGATTAATCAAAAGTTACCACCGCTAGAGCGGTAACAGACAAATATATAGATAGATCTTGATATTGCAACGTTTACGCACCATGTTTTTTGCATGTAACTATGTAGGTGAAAAAATGCAATGCTTTTACAAATAATTACTACGTAATTAGTTTTAAATAAATTAAGTCTACAAACTTTTTTTTTGGGGGGGGGTTAAGACTCCATCCCTTTTTCCCTAGACTCCTTTTAAAGATAATTTTGTTGGCTACAACTTTTATTTCGTAGCATTCTTCAATAAAATGTGGCGTTTCTAAAATAGTGATAAAAGATTAGAGGATTTTACGGCTAAAAGATGCGTACAAACCGAAAAATTCACAGATATAAAATCGTTTTAAAATTTAGTTTTCTACATGAATCGGCCATAAAAATTAGGACATTCCATTGATAGTTACAAAGTTATGGTCACTGGAGAAGTACTAGAGAAGATTACGATGTTGAATATGGACTGAAAAGATTCTTCAGGGGTCACAATTATTTCATACCAAGTCTCAGACATTTATTTGTTCAATCGCAGATTTTAAGGGGGTGGCACGGGGTTAGGAAACCCTGTATGTATGTATATATATATATATATATATATATATATATATATATATATATATATAAAATTTCGAACGGACCTCATTTTGGTCATCTCCTAGGTAGGATCGATGGAAATTTGATGAAATCACATCATGAGTACAACCACAATAGCTGACTTCGCTTAAAGGAAATCTCCTAAAACTATTCTCAGTACTTTCTAAACTTCTCACTTTAACTGGCACAATAGAAGCCACATTCATCATAAATTGAAAAGCTGATAAATCCTAGAAGTAAGGGTCTGTGTGATGGATGGGGTGACGGGGTATTATATATACAGGGATCCAGCAAAGCCCTATTTCTTCCAGCATAATCTCCTTGAATTATTCAGCTGGGGTAATTTGGGGGAGGCTTATCCGGGAGGCCATTCTCTAGTTCTTTTTGCCTTGGGGTTTTCGGAGTGGATCCAGCGAAAGAAAGGACCCATGGTCGTTAGGGATTCCAGCTCCCTACACTTCCAGGCCTGTTTTTTCTCGGGACTAACAGCGTGGGATGTGCTCCAAGTCACAGACCAACCCTCTAAAATAAAATCACACAAGATAAGCCTCCTAGCCCAACTTCGCTCAGGGAGGAAGCGAAACAAAGCCATCCCTCCGACCCCCCCCCTCCTCTCCGCAACCGACACCATTTTTCTCTGGCTTTTTAAAGTAGCCACCCGGAAATTTATTGGGTTAATTTTTTTTTCTTTTTTTATACTGAATTTACTACATCTGAGTTATATGTGAGATTCTTTGTTTGTAACACAAAGTGTAGTTTTTTGCCCTCTGGCCCGAAAAGGAAATTTATTTTAACTGCATTCTTTTATTCCGTACTCTCTGAGGCAGAGTGGGAAGAGAAAGCGAATTCATAAAATAAATATAAGAAAGAAAAAATAATAAAAATGAAGATAAATGTTAATCTCGATTCTAATATTGTTTCAAAAGGAGTTGTGGTATTTGATGTAATCCAATTAAAAATTTTGTTCAACTAGATTATAAATATATATATACATGTGTGTTATTTTTTTCTCATACCCTAGCCATTCTTAAATAATTATGAATGAACTATTTTCCTGTTTGTGAAGAGGGATGAAGGCCACCATTCTGAAGTAAATAATCAAGAGGAGGAATCATTAAGTTTTACTAAGCTATAAACGTTTCAATATTGTATTCACATAAATCGAGGCAAATAGCAAACATCACTTATTAAAAATGAATTTGATCAGTTTTGAGCCTTAACTAGAAAAGTTCCCAGGAAGAAATTTTTAATATAGCTTATAATCATGGAAGAATTAATGCTAATTCACAGCCAGCCGAGTTTTGCTAAGTTCGGTCAATCGTTAGTGCCCACAACAAAATTGGTTGCCCCCCCCCTTTAGATTTTAGTGTATATCTTCGTTTTATACTTTTCTATACGACAAAAGTGAATATAACAAAAGTTACTGAAAATAACAAAATAAACAACTTTTGTCATGTGCATGTTTGTCGAAAAACCTATAGGAAACGAAATATCACTACTGTTAATTTCAGGCGTCCCTTACAACCCCCACTCCTGCCCGTCCCTAGAAATGTTAGTATGGCTTATTATAATGAAGGTGTTAGTGCTAATACACATAGTTTTAAGTATGGCTTATTATAATGAAGTTGTTAGTGCTAATATACACATAACCGAGAGTTTTATTTAGATCGGAGAGTCTTTTGTGCCAAATAAAAAATAGTTCACGATTCCGCTAAAGGTTAAAGCGTATTATCTCGTTTATAATTCATATACATAAAAAGTTGGGTATATAACAAAAGTTACTCTAAATACTAAAATAAACAACTTTTGTTATGTTCAGAATTTGCCAAAAAACCAATTGGAAACGAAATATTGCTATTTTTAATTTCCGGCCTCCTTTATAAACGCCCCACTCTTGTTCGGCTCAGAGAATATGTAACATAGCCTAAAAGTCCTAAGTTGGGTAAGTAGTAATATACATACCAAGTTTCATAAAATTCGGTTCAGCCGTTTATGCGTGAAAAGGTAAAAACAAACAACAAATAAACCAACAAACAAACACACACGAAAGAATCAAAATGCAGTTATAGTGTCTAAGACATGTGAAACGAAAAGTTATCGTGAAAATTCGCGAAAAAAATCAATGTACAGACAGAGCTTACAATTTTATATATATATATATATATATATATATATATATATATATATATATATATATATATATATATACGAGTATATTATTTTGAATGGACCTCATTTTCTACATCTACTGGGTATGATGTTTGAAGAAATGTTTTGAAAATCGCGTCATGAATACCACCTCAATAGCTGATTTACCGTAAGGGAAATCTGCTTAAACTACAACTGACTAGTGTTAAATATTTAACAAGAACAGGTTCTATAACTTTTTAGACGATACCATAATCACTGAGTTATTTTATTATTTATTCTCAAAAAGTAAAAGTTCAATGAGAGCCAAATATTTGGTGTATAAGCTTCAGATAAAGTGCTTCATGATATCACAGCTTATTGTCAATATGACATGAGTAGGAGAGGGTGCTTTACTAAAGGCTGAAAACTGAAAAATGCAAATAACTCGGTTAATAATCATGATAGTGAAAATACGTGTATAACAACATTTTATTTGCAACAAGATTTGATCTGTACACTTATTTCATCAGAATTTATAATAAGGAAGATATTTCTAATTTTCAAATATTTCCAATACCATTGGTCAGACTAAAACACTGGAATTATTATTAATAATGACCTGAATATTACCAATCCAGTAGAAATTTCTATTTTCTAAAGCTACTATTATATGCATGTTTTCCCTAACTCGAATATTAACCATGTTATTTTTGGATAGAGACCTGGGCAGGAGGAGAGGGGCAGTAGAGAAAAAATGAAATCCGAAGTTGTAAATATTATCAGATTTCCGCTAAGGAGGCCCTCTCCTCTTCGGAAGATCTGGCCTTTAGTGTAAAACAGCCATTCCCACTCATGTCATAATAATAATAATGAGATTTTAGCAGATTTCCCTTAAGGGAAATCAGCTATTGAGGTCGTACTCATGACGCGATTTTCGAAAATTTTCTTCAAATGTCCATCGATCCTACCCAGGAGATGACGAAAATGAGGTCCGTTCAAAATTATATATATATCTATATATATATATCTATATCTATATATAAATATATAATATATATATATAAATTTGTCTGTTAATGCTCTAGCGGTCGAAATTTTTGTTTGATCGTTACGAAACTCGATATTTAACCGTTTTATGTAAAAAGACAGATCAAGTTCGTTAATGGCTGAAATCGGACCAGAAAGTGGGGGGGTTTACAGGGGGGGATTTTCGAAAATCCAACATATCTCCGTTATGATGCCTCGGATCTAAAAATTGGACAGAACCAATCTTATTGCAAATTAAATGTACTATAAATATTGTTATATACATTTATTCTCTATCTTGAACATCAACCGAGATATTAGCATTTTTATGAAGTCTGTGGTGGGGTATAGTTCGGATTATGTCAGCCATCTTCGTCATTTCTCGGCTCAGGCGGAAGCTTCTTCTAACCTGGCGTTTTTAACCTTACCTTACCTTCCTTACTTTGTGAGATTTATGCAAATACGTTTAGTTCATCCTCCCCCCCCCTTCTTTAGTTCATGGACTACTAAAATTTGAGTTATTAAAATATAAATTATTCTTACAATTCAGAAGCCGTTTCAGTTGGGTATTTATTTTAATTAACTGAAAGATTTCTCATTATCTAATCACAGTGGTATTGTGTTACCAGTATGCAGATTTCTCTATTGTATAACTTCACGTGAGAAATCTGCTTAGTTTACGCAGCCCCTGCGTGACGGACTTTATTCTTTAATCTATGTGTAAATGTCAAATATTGATTTGATGAGACCTTCACTAAGAGATGTACACGAACATTTGTTGTGGGATGGCGTCATCAATTCATATATTACGTTATTGTCTCGAAAATGATTATTTGATCTATACCATACACGAAATTTATCCGTTCATTAAACTCTAAAGATCTAATCTATTATTGGCGGAAATCGTCTCAGGAATTAAGGGGTTTAGAGAAGGCCATGCCAAAGTTCAAAATATCAGCGTTATTAAGAGTCGGGTCGAAAAATGTTATAGAATCCATCTTGTTAAAATATTGATGTTCTACAATTGTTGCACTGTGCATTCTTGCTCCTCAGCTCCCAGGCATACCAGCAAAAAATAAATTGAGTATGTAAGATATATCCACGGTATAGTTTCAGTCCTAGCATAAGTTCGAGAGGGTCGGGAATACAAATACCCATAGAGAGCATCTTACCTTCAAAGCTATATGTCGTTATTTGAGTTGTAACACAAAGTGTAAATTTTAAAGGTGAACATTGAGGGCTTGTTGGGTGGGTCGTGGGTGAGGGGGGGGGGGAGTGGAGTCCAGTTTCAATTAAATTAACGCCATGCTTTTTGATCTCATGCCAGAAGTACTGAGAGCAGTGCCCAACATACATGCTCTCTACATTAGACATATGAGTGAATCAGCCTCCACTGTCAAAGAGAAATTTCCTAAGTAACGGGACACTGGGGCAAATCAGCTAAGGGGGACCTAAGCCTTTTCAAACTAAAAGTGTCGCCGTTATAATTAAATATAATTAAACTATTGCTTCTCTCTTTTTTGTCTTAACGTTATTCCATTTTAGCAGAAGGGAGAGTTCCCTTAAGGGAAATTAGCAATTGAGGCTGTACACATGACGTGAATCCTAAACCTTTCTGCGCATGCTATACTTAATATTTAACCTTTTTTGCCTAGACCAAAGATCATATTTTTAGTGGCTGAAATTGGGCCGGGAATAATGAGGGTTGTTCAACCACACTAGAATAAAGTCAACATTTTTTCCTCATTCAGTACATCAATATGAATTTGGAATTTCCAATGGAATGCAATACTTTTTATGACGGAAACTTGTAGAAAATCAAATTCTAAAACGAGTTTATGTCGGTAAATGTTTCAATTTTATGCATCCTTTAGCTTTAAAATACACAGATATTTATTTAAGAGACGGCACGTTATATTGAAAAATGCTATGACATGAAAGTTGTTGTCAACAAAATTATCTTCATATTTTATCATCAGATTTCCCACGTGAAGTTTTACAATAAAGAAATCTGCATACTAGTAATAGTAGTAGTGACGAGTCAGAAACCAATTTCACGAGAGCCGAACAGTTACGGAAACGGCCAAATATATCGACGGAATGTCACGAATAGAACCGATATCAGCCGATCTCATCTCGTCCGTTATCCGCGTAATAAAAATGCAAATATCTCGGTTAATATTCAAGACAGCGAATAAATGTGTGTAACAATTAATTAACTTGTAATAAGACTGGTTCTATAGAAGTTTTCGATCCGGCGTATATTAACGGGAAATCCCCCCCCCCCTCTTAACTCCCACTGGTCCGATTTCAGCCATTAACGGAACTTGACCTTACTTTTTGCATAAAACGAGTAAATATCGAGTTTGGTAACGATAAAACAAAAACAAAAATTACGACCCCTAGAGCGTTAACAGACATATATACATACATACATATATATAATTTTCAACGGATAGAGAATAAATGCATAAAACAATATTTATAGTAAATTTAATTTGCAATAAGATTGGTTCTTATTGCTGACGTATAGTAACGGAGATATTTCGAATTTTCGAAATCCCCCCCCCTAAACCCCTCCTCCCACTAGTCCAATTTCAGCCTTTAACGAACTTGATATTTCTTTTTACATTAACGATTAAATACCGAGTTTGGTGGTGATTAAACAAAAATTGCGACCGCTAGAGTGTTAACAGATATATATATATATATATATATATATATATATATACACATATATATAGAGAGATAGATATATAGAGAAAGAGAGTGTTGAACGGACCTCATTTCGTCATCTCTTGGGTAGGATTGATGGACATTTGAAGAAATTGCGCTATGAGTACGACCTCAATAGCTGATTTCCCTTAGGGGAAACCTGTTAACAGTATAAAAATCGACTAGATAGAAAATGTCGAATTTCAAAAACTGGATTCCAGAAGAAGCATAGTCATATATAAATTTAATCAAATCGCTATTGACATAAATATTTGATAAATATAGTATGAATAATTCCTTATCTGAGTTTTCTTGTTCTCAACATGTCGTTGTGTTGTGTTATATACGAATAACAGTCATTTGTAACCTCTACATTATACATAATATATTGGAATAACAAACATTTGTATTCATCTATTGCTGTAGCTTTACATAGCTCTAACCTCAAGTGTTGTTGTATGCAGAGTTGGTCCCCAGAACCCAGACATTATAAAGGCATTAGATCGAATCTTTTTGGAGTTTAAAGCGAATGAATATTA